>CM035410.1:125902080-126114580 GCA_020310875.1 Ceratopteris richardii | reverse complement strand
ATAGAGACAAGAAGAAAATAGAAAAGTTGTCCAAAATTGGCTACAAAAGAGGCAAATAATAAAGAGGCTCAAATCATTGTTACAAAGGCCTCTACACCCAAAACAAATTCTCCTAATCTTGTGGAGAATGAAGAATGGGCATTTACTACTATTTGTATTTATGAACCATCTTCACATGAATAGTTTATGTCTCTAGTAGACTCATATGTTTGGTACTTTGATAGTGGGGCAACCAAACATATGACCTTGCAGCACAGCTTCTTCACTTCACTTGAGCATGCCTCTATAGGAAATACTATCACATGCATCAACAACTGGTCTTATCCTATTATGGGAAATGGTAAGATCATTATGAATACTGTTAATGGTAGTTCTTTTACATTGTTAGATGCTTTATTTGTGCTAGGGAAATATGTTACCAATTTCAACATTAGCCAAGGTTGGCTTGATCACTGAAATTTGTTGATGATAGATGTATAGTTCATGATCTGTCAAATGGCAATGTCATTATTGCTTCTAGAATTTTATGTCCTGGGCTATATAAGCTCAGAATATGAAAATATGTGGATAATTCAGCATGTGGAGTACATGATTCTCAGGCTATGTCAGATGCAAAGCTTTGGCATGCACACATTGGTCATCTAAATTTTGCTAGTTTGCTATGCCTCTAGAAATCTAAAATGGTGTCCTCTTTGCCCAAACTTGAGGCAGCTTGTAAACATGTATGTGAAGGTTGAAATTTGGGCAAAATGCAATTTTCGTGCTTCCCAAAAGATGGTTCAGTTTGAGCTACTATGAAATTGGAGCTTGTTCATAGTGATGTCTGTGGTCCTATGTAGACACTTCTTTTGGGAACCGTGACTTCAATCGATGATTTTTCCCGGCATGCATGGGCATATCCATTGAAAGCAAAGTTTGAAGTGTTTATGTGCTTCAAACAATTTCTCGTTTTGGGTGCAAATCTACCAAGATGTAAAATGGACACCCTCCATTCTAATCGAGGAGGGAATATATGTCTTCTGACTTTAATACATTTTTGGTTGAGCATAGGATAAAAAATTAGTGTACAATGCCATATACACCTCAACAAAATGGAGTTGCAGAAAGGAAGAACAGGTCACTCATGGAGATGGCGAGGTGTATGGTCACGAGTCAAGCTTTACCACATAGTTTCTGGCTTGAAGTTGTTATGTCTGGAGCATATGTACTTAACACGTGTCCCACTAAAGCATTGCAATCTATCACTCCAAATGAGGCTTGGCATGGTCCAAGCCATCTATTGCTCACCTACGTGTTTTTGGTTGTGTGGCATATCCATTAGTGCCTGAATAATAACACAAGAAATTGGATGATAAAGCAATGAAATGTATTTTTGTTGGTTACGGTTCTAAAAGCAAAAGCTATCCTCTATATCATCCACAGTCTAAACACATTTTGGTTAATCATGGTGTTGTTTTTGTGGAAGATGCTATTCAACCATTACTTTCATGCACAAAGGAGACATTTGTTAGCTACAAAGACATATATGATACTTTGCTACCTCTTTTTACAGGTGGATAGTCTAGTGCTGGTCCTAATGGGGAAAATTCTCAGCCTTTATAGGTTTCATGTGATGATGGAGTTCATTCCATTTCTGATGCAGATTTACATGATGCACTTATTGATGAGAAAGTTGATATTGAGAAGACAAAAACTATGCCAAAATGGTTGGTGCATACCTTGCATGATAGCAAATTAGATGCACCTCTATCATATCATACTTGTTCTGGCTCTCATAGTGCTTCTTTTGCATCATATTGCTATGCTATGGCTATCTCTAGTCTCTCCAATGATAATGAGCCTGTTTTGTTTGATGAAGCACAAAATTCTCAGAATTGGATGGCTGTTATGCAATTAGAATATGATGCTATTATGGAAAATGGTACGAGTTCCTTATGTGAGGCCTCCTAGAGAAGGCCATTGGCACTAAGTGGGTATACAAGCTAAAGTGTAAGCATGATGGAAAAATTCACAGGTATAAGGCTAGGCTCGTTGCAAAGGGTTATGCTCAAGAAAGAGGTGTTGATTTTAATATCTTTGCTCCTACATGCGGAATGACTATAGTTCATAGCATTTGTGCACTTGCAGCTCATCATGGTTGGAATGTACATTGGTTGGACATTAAAATTGCATTTAAGAATGGTGACTTTCATGATGAAGTGTATGTTTTATAGACCCGTGGCTTTGTACAAAAAGGGCATGAAAACCAATTGTACAGGTTGAAAAAGGCATTATATGGTTTGAAGCAAGCACCATGTGTTGGGTATGAAAAGATACATGCCTACATGATTACACATGGTTTTGAGAACAATCCAATTGAGAGCACCTTATCTGTTAAGCATGCAAATGATGTGCTTCTGATCGTTGTTGTCTATGTTGATGACATGTTGCTCATTGGTCCTCATGAGAAGCATATTGCTGATTTTAAGGCTGAATTGTATGCCTCATTTGAGATGTCAGATTTGGGGCATTTGCATCATTATTTGGGCATTTAGTTTATGCAAGTTGATGGCAGAATAGCTTTGTGTCAAACAAAATATATTGACACATTATTGCAGCGTGTTGGCCTTGAAGACTACAAACCTATTGCCAATCCTATACGGTTGAGCCTTCATGATGTTGGAGATGCATTTGTTGTTGTTCTCTACTAGTAGGCCGTTGGATACTTGATTTACTTATGCATTACTCGACCAAATATTCAGTTTGTTGTCTCACAAGTGAGTAGGTTTATGCATTACCCACATGTCAAGCATTGGCAAGGGGTTAAGCGCATCTTTCACTACTTGAGTGGTACCCGACTACTTGGATTTTTTTATCCCAAGGGGGGATTACTACCGCTAGATTTACATGATTTTTTTTACTTTGATTGGGCTGTTTGCTATGAGACTTGTGTGTCCATCAATGGTTTTTTCTTCATGCTTGGTAGCTCATGCATATCATGGTTGAGCAAGCCACATCCTATTGTGGCCACTTCTAGTTATGAGGATGAGTATAGGGAAGCTTTCACAACGATTGTTGAGTGTGTATGGCTCAGATGCCTTATGTCTGATTTGGGTGTTGGTCACTCTTTCGCCACCATCTTCACTGATAGTCAGATCACATTAGTAGTTGCAAGGAACCTTGTGTTCTATTATCACACTACGCACATTGTGGACACACTAGGACCGCCCAGACACTTTTTTCCCTTTTTAGGAGGTTTTTTCCCCCAACTTGTATATACGCCTATCACCCTAATGGTCTACTAATATTTTCACATTCTCTTGGAAATACATTCAATATTGTGTGTTATGCTCCAAGATTCTTCTTCTTCCTTGTGTTGTTCACATGCTTCCTTAGACCTCAATCTCCAACAGATTGCACAAGGGGTCCATTCTAAAACCAATACATTAACATGAATGGAATAAATATAGTTGTAAAATGTTTTCAAAATGATGTAAGAACATTTTACAAGAGGCATCTAGTCTTTTCAATTATTCTAGTTTATGTATAAATAAGCTCTTTGCATCCCGCTAGGATTTCTGTTGGAGTTTGAGGTCTAAGGAAGCACATGAATAGCGCAAGGAAGCAAAAGAAGAAGCTTGGAGCACAACACAAAATACTCAATGTATCACCAAGTGAACGTACAAAAATACATGACTCATTAGGTTATAGGGATGTATACAAGCCGCGGGGGACTCCAAAAGAGAGAAAATTGCCCAAGTGGTCGACGTTTGTTCACACACATCACTACCAAAATCAATCAACAAATCCCCCCTTGAGAGTGATGTCGTGAACAAGGAGGTTGCACTCATGTATAAGGAAATGCCAAGTTATGTGGAATCAATCCAGAAAAGGAAGTAAGCCCAAAGCTTCACGGAAAGCTTCAAACTTCTCCCTAGGCAGAGCCTTTGTGAAAAGGTTTGTAGCATTCTCCTCTGTGGGTAGATATACCAAATCGATCTCTCCAGCACAGAACCTCTCCCTGACATAATGAAAGTGCATCTCAATGTGCTTAGTGTGAGAATGGAACAGAGGGTTTGTCGCAACTGCCAATGCAGTCTAACTGTTAATGAAGATGGTGGTGGCAGAAGACTGACCAACACCCAAATCAGCCATAAGGCATCTGAGTCACACTCACTCAATACTCAATGTGAAATCTTCCCTATACTCTAACTCAAAACTAGAAGTGGCCACAGTAGGTTGCTTCTTTCTCAATATGTATGAGCTACCAAGCATGAAAAAAACCATTGGTGGACACATGAGTATCATAGCAATCAACCCAATCAAAGCTAGAAAATGCATGTAAATCTGGCAATAGTGATCCCCCCTATAGAAAAAACAATCCAAGTAGCCGAGTACCAACAAAATATGCACTTAACCACCGCCCAATGCTTGACACCTAGGTAGTGCATACATTTTCTCATCTGTGAGATGACAAACTGAATATCAGGCATAGTTATGACTTAGTACATCAAGCATCCAATAGCCTACTGATAGATAACAACATCATATTCATCTTCAGCATCATGAAGAATCAATCATAAACATGTTTCCATAGGAGTGGCAAAAGGTTTCCAATAAAGAAGGCCAGAATGCTGCAATAATTGTGATATTTGGTTTGACACAAAGCTATTCTGCCATCAACTTGCATAAATTGAATGCCAAAATAATGATGCAAATGCCCCATCGTGACATCTCAAATGAGGCATGAAAATCAACCGTAAAATCAGCAATATTCTTCTCATTAAGAACAATGAACGCCATGTCATCAACATAGACAACAATGATCAGAAGCACATCATTTGCATGCTTAACATATCAGGTGCTCTCAATTAGACTATTCTCAAAACCATGTGCAATCAAGTAGGCATGTATCTTTTCATACCAAGCACATGGTGATGGCTTCAAACCATATAATGCTTTTTTCAACCTGCACACTTTGTTTTCATGCCCTTTCTACACAAAACCAAGGGGTTGAAAGACATAGACTTCTTCATGTAAGTCACCATTTAGAAATTTAGTTTTAATGTCCAACTGATGTACATTCCAACCTTGATGAGCTACAGGTGCACATATGCTATGAACAGTAGTCATTCGGCATGTGGGAGCAAAGGTCTCCTCAAAATCAATGCCTCTTTCTTCAACATAACCTTTTACAACAAGCCTAGTCTTATACATGTCAACTGTTCCTTTAGGCTTAAGCTTCAACTTGTATACCCACTTAGTGCCAATGGCCTTCTTGCCAGGAGGCTTCATCAAACAAAACTGGCTCATTCTCATCACGAAGACTAGAGGCAGCCATAGCATAGCAATTTGATGCAAAAGAAGTAGTATGAGAGCCTGAACAAGTACGATATGATAGAGATGCATCCAATTTTCTATCATGGAAATTCTACACCTCTATATCATCCCTCTCATGAACAAGTGCACCATGTAAATCTACATAAAAAATGGCATGATCTGCATCATCACATGAAACTTGTAAAGGCTAAGAAATTGCCTCATTCGGACTAGCACTTGATTATGCACCTATAGAAAAAGGCAGCAAAGTATCATAGACATCTCTAGAGCTAACAAAAGTCTCCTTGGTACCTGAAATTAATGGTTGAATTCCATCTTCCACTAAAACAGCATCATGGTTAACCAAAATGTGTCTATTCTATGGATGATACAGATGATAGGCTTTGCTTTCAGAATTGTTCCCAACAAAAATACATTTCACTTCTTTATCATCCAATTTTTTGTGTTGTTGTTTAGACACTAATGCATATGTCAGACAACCAAAAACATGCAGATGAGAAAGAGATGGCTTGCAACCATGCCAAGCCTCTGATGGAGTGATAGATTACAATGCTTTGGTGGGGCACCTATTAAGTACATATATTACACACATAACAACCTCAAGCCAAAAGCTATGTGGTAAAGCCTATCTTTTGACCATATACCTCACCATCTCCATGAAAGACGTGTTCTTTCTTTCAGTAACTCCATTATGTTGAGGTGCATATGGAACGGTACACTGATGTTTTATCAAACATTCATCTAGAAATGCATTAAAGTTAGAAGACATGTACTCCCCCCCTCGATCATAATGGAGGGTGCCCATTTTACATGCTAGCATATTTTCAACCGAAACGAGAAACTTTTTGAAGCACCTAATTACTTTAGAATTTGCTTTCAATTGATACACCCATGCATGCCTGGAAATCATCAATAAAAATCATGAAGTAAAGGTAGTTCCCAAAAGAGGGTGTCTGCATAGGACCACAGACATCATTGTAAACAAGCTATGATTTCTAAGTAGCTCAAACCGAACCATCTTTCAGGAAGGAGGAACACTGCATTTTTCTCAAATTACAACCTTCTTAAAAATTTTTAGAAGGTGCCTCAAGTTTGGGGTAGAGAGGAGACCATTTCCCATTTTTGGAGTTGTAGCAAAGTAGCATAATTGAGATGATCAAAGCACGCATGCCAAAGCTTTGCATTTGACAAAGTCTGAAAATCTTAACCTACATATGTTGAACCAGTCACAGATTTTGCATAATCTATGATCTTATATAAGCCACGATATGGAATGCTAGAAGCAATAATAACATCACAATTTGGTAGATCATGAACTATACATTTGTCAACAAATTTCACGACCAAGCCGATCTTGGCAAGTGGTGAAACTAATAATAGATTTTTATTGGTCCTTGGCACAAGCAAAGCATGTGACAATGTGAAAGAACTACCATTAGTAGTAGTCATAATGATCTTACCAACTCCCATTATGGGATCAAAGGAGCTGTTAGCACATGTGATAGTATTCCCTATAGGGGCAGGCTCAAGTGAACTAAAGAAACTATGCTACGAGGTAATATGTTTGGTTGCCCTATTGTCAAAGTACCAAAAATTTGAGTCTACTGCAGACATACAATGTTCTTGAGAAGATGGGTCATAACTTCAAACAATAGTAAATGCCCATTCTTCATTTTGCACAAGATTAGCAGACTCTCTTTTAGGTGTAGAGGCCTCTCCAATAACCATTCCAGCCTCTTTTTTCTTTGCCTCTTTTGCAGCCAACTTTGAACAACTCTTTATGACATGATCATTTCCTTTACAGTATTTGCAAAATAGTTATTGCTTTTCTAGTTTCTTCTCATCTTTGTATTCCTCTTTTTATTGTGTAGAATTAGCATATTTTTGCATATTTTTTATTACTAGTAGATGAGTCCCATTTACCTTTACCCTTCTAACTAGCTAGGAACTCTTGATCCAGAACATGCATAATGGATCTATTCTACCTAGACTAATCTTCTTGTAATAAAAGAGAGACTAACTCCTCAAATGTTGAGGAATTTGGATTGCCTTCCATCATCAATTGAAGAGTAGAAGCAAAACTCTGATATTAATTTGGAAGACCATTAAAATTTAAGAATATTCTACATAAGTGAACTATCTGGTATGACTTCATCAACAGAAATCAACTGCTACTTCAAATCTTTGATCTTTGTCAAAACATTTTCCATAGAATCTCCTTCTTTCATATGATCACTCTCCAACTGTTTTTGGAGGTATGCAACATGAGCCTCATTTCTTGCATGGTACAAAGTGGTAACTGTATCCCAAGCATTCTTTGTTGTTTTGCAAGAGAAAATGTGGGGGATAATGGCACGTTTGACAAAAAGATCCATCAATGCATATTCATGAGCATCTCTGCCATCCCAAAAAATTTGCTCTATAGTAGGTACAACAAGAACCACAGCGCGAACAGGAATTTGAAGATTTTCATCTTAACGCCATCTACAACACCTTCAATAATTACATTTGTAGGTGTAGTAGATCATTTTTCAACACCCTCCATAATATTCCACATTGCTTTTGCAACCAATACATGATGCATCATATATGCCCATAATGGGTAATTAGTACCATCCAATCTATCCTCAACAACCAACATACGGAATACATCATTGCTTTAAGCCATGTCCGCTGATGAAAATACCATGATGCAAAAAAAATGGCTTTATCTTGAAAAGTTGAACAGAACTTCCCTATCAAGCTCTATTACATCTATAACAAACTTCAAGGCACTTGTATTGGCAAACCAAAACCCACACACACACACACACACACACACACATATATATATATATATATATATATATATATATATATATATATATATATATATATATATATATATATATATATATATATATATATATATATATATATATATATATATATATATATATATATATATATATATATGTATATATATATATACATATATATATATTTGTGTGTGTGTGTGTGTATTTGGCATAAAGGGATAAAATTACATGCACAAGTCCTATTATAGTATCTTTGGTGGTCAAAACAAGCTCATATCATAATTTTGACACCACAAAGAGAAGGCGTTTTGAATTCCTAACTGCCTTGATTATGCTCACAAAATTTTGTGCAATTCTAAGACTGTGATCGGAGGAGTGTCAATGATGCCCTAGATGAAGCAATGACCTACTTTGATACCAATTGCTGGAGTTTGAGGTCTATCGAAGCACGCAAAAAGCACATGGAGGAAGAAAAAGCTTGGATCACAACCTACAATACTGAATGTACTTTCTTTATGCACTTTCTTTTAGCAGTACATGGAGACTTTGCATTTCCATATTGGTAACAAGGCTTCTTATCCATACACTAAATGAAAAAGAGTGAATCCTACGGATGCCTTGAAGGATGTGTGATATGTCAATAATGTTGAAGTAAGGTGTTTATCCCATTCCTTAGGATGCTTATTTACCTGCTTACTAATGATTTTAGAAAGAATTCCATTGGCCTTTTCAACAAGACCATTACATTTATCCCTTATGTTTAATCTATTTAATAGATCGTTCGGAACATCTAATCTAAAACTTAGATCATGATCAAACACTATCTCTAAAGGTATTCCAAATCTACAAATATGAAATCATAAATGAACTTCCCAATATCTTCAATTGTGGTATTTCTGGTGCTAGCTGCTTCCACCCATTTGTTCATGTAATCCATTGCCACAATGTACCCCTTTCCTAAGCTTGTCCTTGGCAGGGGCCCAATTGCATCGATTCCCCATTTCGTGAATGGCCCATAAGAGATGACCGATGTCCTTGGTCCATACATAAGTCACTTATTCCATGTAATCTCACATTTATTGCATGTCTTACACAGATATTGAACATCATTATGAATCTTAGGCCATGTATACCCTGTTTGAAGTACTTCCCTTATTGTTTTCATGTGAGAAGTTTCCTCCACATGCATGATCATGACAAGATTTTAGAATGATCTTTATTTCATCTGATGAGGGGTCTCTTTTAAGGATAAGGTCCTTCCCTTTCTAATAGACTTTATCTCCTATGAGTTGGTACGGTAGAGCCTTCTTTGCTAGTCGATGCCATTGTACCTTGTTTAGGTGCTTGGGTGGTTGTTCAATCTCAAGAAACTCAATGATATCTTTTAGTTCCTCTTGAAATACAAGATTCTTGTCTCTTAGCTTCATGATGCTATGAAACCATCAAATTCTTCAATCACTAATGCATCTTCTTCCTTATTTTTGCTCCTTGATACAATATTCAAATATTATCAAATTTTTTCAATAACACTCTTACCATTGAAACAAATTTGGGCTTTTGCAAGACCAAAAATTTTGCAATTGCTTAATTATCAACTTTGAGTCTCCCATGATTATCAACATTTTGACACCATCTTGAACACGTTCATGAAAATCCTCACATAGTGTTGCATATTTTGCTTCATTATTTGAATGAGCATTAGGAATAGTTATACCTTTCTTGAAGATGATTTGCTTGTTTTGGTCATAGATTAGACACACTCATGTTTCTTTATCAACCCGCTTCTTATATGCACCACATTTTTTATACAATATGTGTATCTTGAATATCTTCTTCATGTAAGGTTTTTCCCTTTTCCTTCTCGTTGGATAGTTTCCTCTCCCACTTCGTGTATGTTAGTATATATGTAAGGCTGGTTCTTATGGCACTACGCAATAAGCAAAGCATCCCCATGGTGTAATGAATGTGTTCTTCCTTTGGACCTTCTTAGTGATCCAAATTTGAAATTGATTGCTGCATTCAAGGCTTTATAGTCTACACACACCCTGCATTTACCATTCTTCTTTGTGATAACTACTACTAGAGACACCCATTCTGAATTTGATGCAAGATAAATGAAGCCAACCTTATAAGTCTATTTACCTCATTTAGCAGATCCTATTGTTGGAGTGTTCCAATCCTTCTGAGCCATTGCACCACTAGCTTTGATTCTCGCTTGATTTTGATATGATGTTGAATGACAGATACACATTGGATTTCATAATAATCTTTAATGAACAATTTGGGGTCCTTTTGAGCATGTTGATGTATCTAGTGCTTTGATGTGAGATCTTTTTCTAACATCTTTTGGAGATGTGCTTTGGGTCTGGAAACCTCAACTTCTGGTTGTAGATCATCCTCTTTGCCTTCACCTTCTTTTCCTTGAAAGATCCCTCCCATAACTTCAAGTGTGGATGATTCATTTTTAGTTGTCCATTCTTCACTGGTAAAATCACTATCATAGCATGAACTTTATTCATCTATAATTGTTTCTTACATGTGATCTATTACACTTATGTGTTCCTCGAGTAGCTTTGATGTGAACCTTTTCCCTATACATGGTCACTTTTTACTCTAGTGCTCGATAGAGGTTTTTTCCCCATGTTACCACATACATTATTCATTCACATGTGGTGGTAATTTGTACTTAGGGATATTATTCCGCTCTCACTTCAGTTTAGTTCATCATCAATAGAGGGAGCTATTCTAGCCATCCATCTTCTTTGTGTGGCTTGCTACATTTGCGCTCCTTGTGTGTGCCTCTGGTGTGCCTCTTGCACTTATACACACACCTAAGAGTGGTATCAGAGCAGGTTCAGTTCCTTCTCAAGTTTCAATTTTTTGCATCGCAGTGCACATGCACTTTTAATAGTGCAAATCAACTTGGGAGCATAGAAAAGTGAATTTCAATAGCCAAGAAGCATTTCTATTAGTTTCACTGAGGTTTTACTCCCATTTCAAAGCCATTCATGTAGTCAGAGTCACCATCAAAGTGATAGTTTGTGAGCAGAAATTCCAGCTTTCGTCGAAGTGAAGATTTTTTCTCATTCTTGTTGTGTGTTATGCTCCACGATTCTTCTTCTTACTCCTTGTGCTATTCGCGTGCTTCCTTAGACCTCAAACTCCAACAAAAATCCTTGCGGGATGCAAAGAGCATTTATACATAAACTAGAATAATTGAAAAGACTAGATGCCTCTTGTAAATTTTTCTTACATCATTAGAAAACATTTTAAAACTAGATTTATTCCATTCATGTTAATGTATTGGTTCTAGAATGGACACCCTTATGCAATCTGTTGGAGATTGAGTTCTACGGAAGCATGCAAACAACACAAGGAAGAAGAAGAATCTTAGATCACAACACACAATATTGAATGTATTGCCAAGAGGATGTGAAAATATTAGTAGACCATTAGGGTGATAGTTGTACATACAAGTTGGGGGAAAAACATCCTAAAGAGGGAAAAAAGTTCCCAGGTGGTCCTAGTGTGTCCACAATGTGCTTAGTGTGAGAATAGAACACAAGGTTCCTTGCAACTACTAATGTGATCTTACTGTCAGTGAAGATGATGACAGAAGACTGGCCAACACCCAAATCAGCCATAAGGCATCTGAACCATACACACTTGACAATCACTGTGAAAGCTTCCCTATACTCATCCTCATAACTAGAAGTGGCCACTGTAGGCTGTTGCTTGCTCAATCAAGATATGCATGAGCTACCAAGCATGAAGCAAAAACCACTGGTGGACACACAAGTATCATAGCAAACAGCCCAATCAGAGTCACAAAAGCATGTAAATCTGGAGGTAGTGATCCCCCGTTAGGATAAAAAAATCCAAGAAGTCAGGTACCACTCAAGTAGCATAAACCTCCTCACTTGTGAGACAACAAATTGAGTATCTGGTTGAGTAATGCATAAGTAAATCAAGCATCCAACAACCTACTGATAGAGAACAACATCAAATGCATCTCCAACATCATGAAGACTCAACCGTATAGGATTGGCAATAGGTGTGTAGTCTTCAAGGTCAACACGCTGCAATAATGTGTCAATATATTTTGTTTGACACAAAGCTATTCTTCCATCAACTTGCATAAACTAAATGCCCAAATAATGATGCAAATGCCCCAAATCTGACATCTCAAAGGAGGCATACAATTCAGCCTTAAAATCAGCACTATGCTTCTCATGAGGACTAGTTAGCAACATGTCATCAACATAGATAACAATGATAAGAAGCACATCATTTGCATGTGTAACATATAAGGTGCTCTCAATTGGATTGTTCTCAAAACCATGTGTAATTAGGTAGGCGTGTATCTTTTCATACCCAGCACATGGTGCTTGCTTCAAACCATATAATGCCTTTTTCAATTTGTACACTTGGTTTTCATGCCCTTTTTGTACAAAGCCACTGGGCTAAGAAACATAGACTTCTTCGTGAAAGTCACCATTCTTAAATGCAGTTTTAATGTTCAACTAATGTACATTCCAACCATGATGAGCTACAAGTGCACAAATGCTATGAATTATAGTCATTCGACATATAGGAACAAATGTCTCATTGAAATCAATGCCTTGTTCTTGAGCATAACCCTTTGCAACAAGCCTAGCCTTATACTTGTCAACTGTTCCATCAGGCTGACACTTCAGCTTGTATACCCACTTAGCATCAATGGCCTTCTTGCCAAGAGGCAAGTCACATAAGGAACACATACCATTTTCCATAATAGCATCATATTTTGATTGCATAACAACCATCCAATTTTGAGAATTTTGTGCTTCATCAAACGAAACAGGCTCATTTTCATTGCAGAGACTAGAGATAGCCATAGCATAGCAATCTGATGCAAAATAAGCACTATGAGAGCCTGAACAAGTACAATATGATAGAGGTGCATCTAATTTGTTATCATGCAAGGTCTGCACCAACCATTTTGGCATAGTTTTTCCCTTCTCAATATCAACTCTCTCATCAATAAGAGCATCATGTAAATCTGCACGAGAAATGGAATGATCTCGGTCATCACATGAAACCTGTAAAGGTTGAGAAGTTTCCCCATTCGGACCAGCACTAAACTATCCACCTATAAAAAGAGGTAGCAAAGTATCATACATGTCTTTGTAGCTAACAAACATCTCCTTAGTGCATGAAAGTAATGGCTGAATAGCATCTTCCACAGAAACAACACCATGGTTAGCCAAAATGTGTTTAGTCTGTGGATGATATAGGCGATAGCCTTTGCTTTTAGAACTGTAACCAACAAAAATACATTTCACTGCTTTATCATCCAATTTCATGTGTTGTTGTTCAAGCACTAATGGATATGCCACACAACCAAAAAACACATAGGTGAGCAACAAATCACTTAGGACCATGCCAAGCCTCATATGGAGTGATAGACTACAATGCTTTCGTGGAACACCTGTTAAGTACATATGGTCTACACATAACAACTTCAAGCCAAAAACTATGTGGTAAAGCTTGACTCTTGACCATACACCTTGCCATCTCCATGAGTGACCTCTTTTTCCTTTCTACAACTCCATTCAGTTGAGGTGTATATGGCATTGTACACAAACGGTTTATCCTATGCTCTACCAGAAATGTATTAAAGTCAGAAGACATATATTCCCCCCCTCGATCAAAATGGAGGGTGCCCATTTTACATCTTGGTAGATTTGCACCCAAAAGGAGAAACTGTTTGAAGCACATAAACACTTCAAACTTTTCTTTGGATGGATATACCCATGCATGCCTAGAAAAATCATCGATGAAAGTCACGGTTCCCAAGAGAAGGTGTCTACATAGGACCACACATATCACTATGAACAAGCTGCAATTTCATAGTAGCTCCAACTGAGCCATCTTTTGGGAAGCAGTAACATTGCATTTTGCCCAAAATAAGACCTTCACATACATGTTTACAAGGTGCCTCAAGTTTGGGCAAAGAGGAAACCATTTCAGATTTCTAGAGGCATAGCAAACTAGCAAAATTGAGATGACCAAAGTGTGCATGCCAAAGCTTTGCATCTAACATAGCCTGAGAATCATGTACTGCACATGCTGAGTCATTCACATATTTTTCATAGCCTATGAGCTTATATAGCCCACGACATAAAATTCTAGAAGCAATAATGACATCACCATTTGACACATCATCAGTTGTACATCTATCATCAACAAATTTCACGATCAAGCCAATCTTGGCTAATGTTGAAACTACTAATAGATTTTTCTTGATCCCTAGCACAAATAAAGCATCTAACAATGTAAAAGAACTACCATCAATAGCATCAGAACGATCATACCAACTCCCATAATAGGATAAGAGGAGTTTTTGACACATGTGATAGTATTTCCTATAGAGACAGGCTCAAGTGAAGTGAAGAAACTATGCTGCAAGGTAATATGTTTGGTTGCCCCACTATCAAAGTACCAAACATCTGAGTCTACTACAAACATAAACTATTCATGTGAAGATGGTTCATAACTACAAACAATAGTAAATGCCCATTCTTCATTCGACACAAGTTTAGCAAAATCTATTTTGGGTGTAGAGGCCTCTATAACAACGATTCCAACCTCTTTATTCTTTGCCTCTTTTGTAGCCAATTTTGGACAACTCTACATGACATGATCATTTCCTTTACAATATTTGCAAAACAATTTCTACTTTTCTATTTTCGTCTTGTCTTTATCATCTTCCTTTGAATATGCACAATTAGGAGATTTCTGCTTACTACTAGATGAGCTCCATTTACCTTTGCCCTTCTGACTAGCCAGGAAAGCTTGATCTACAACACACATAATGGACCTGTTTTGCTTAGATTGGTCTTCCTGCAACAAAACAGAGACTAACTCTTCAAATGTTAAGGCATTTGGATTGCCTTTCATCATCAATCAAAGAGTTTATGCAAAACTTTGTATGAATCTGGAAGACCATTCAAGACAGTTTGCACAAGTGAACTATCACGCAAGACTTCATCACTACAAATCAACTGTTCTGTCAAATCTTTGATCTTTGTCAGAAAAATTTCCATGGAATATTCTCCTTCATTTATGTGCTCACTCTCCAATAGTTTTCGGAGGTAAGCAACATGAGCCTCATTCCTTGCCTAGTATAAAGCGGTAAGTGTATCCCATGCATCCTTTGTTGTTTGCAAAAGCGAATGTGAGGAATAATGGCATATTTGACAGACAAGGCTATCAAAGCATGTGCTTGAACATCTCTGCCATCACAACAAAGTTGCTCTACAGTAGGTCTAGCAAAAATCATAGCACGAACAGGAACCTGCAGAATATCACCATCTTCAATGCCATTTGCATCACCTTTTGTAATTGTGTTTGCAGGTGTAATACAACATTTTTCAACACTTTGCACAATATTCCACAATCCTTTTGCAACCAATACATGACGCATCATATAAGCCTGGGTATTGATGAAGTTACCCCTTTTGTTTAGAAAGGCTAGTTCTCCTTGATGAGAGTCTAACCTTTTTCCTTATGGAAATCCATGCATATATGCATGCATGCATGTTTATGTGTGTCTGTATGTATGTGTGCGTAAATACATACATGCATAGATACATACATATGTATATAGTTTGTGTGTGTGTGTGTGTGCATCTCTATGTGTGCACATATATGTGTTGTCCAATTCTTTCTTCCACTATTTCATATTAGTTACACTCTCTATCATTTCACATCTCTCCATGTATTTTTTTCAATTTCCTGTTCCATTTTTTTGCCTTTATGTTTCTATCTTTTCTTTTTCTTCTCTCTCTTTATCACTACATTTATTCTTTATTTTCTAGCCTCTATCTAGGTTTCTTAATTTTACTAAATATTCTTTTTGGACTGAACATTTTCTAATCTTTTGTTTATCATGTTTTGCAAACCGATATAGCTGAGGTATTTCTATTTGGTTCACAAGATCCCTATCAAACTATGGTTTAATGTATGACTTTATGGTTAAACGAAAACCACTCATAAAATCACCCGAAAAGTTCAAGGTTTAGGGATTTATTTCATGACATATTTAGTACTATAATCTTGCTTTATTAAAGTCCATGTTGTAGTGTTCGATTGCAGCAAAAGTGTTTCTATTACTGTATTCAAATTTTATATCAAACCAAATAATTTAAAGGATTTCCATCCACATCTCTATGTGATTCATCTAAAGAAATGTTAATGTGGAAATAAGCATAAAATTTGCATAAAGTCTAGAGTTTTTGCTTTGGAATGAATTCGAGATAAACTACAATAAATTATTTGAGCTTATGGCTTTTGTATCTCTATACTTTTGAGTCTATTTTTGTATAACTCTACATCGTTAATATTAGTTAACTTTTAAGTCCATACTTCTAAGTCTAACTTTGTAGAAGAATTTCCCAATCATAGAGCATGGGCTACATGTATGTGAGCATGATTTTCTTTCTCCTCAACCTGGCCGAAGTGAATGTTGGTTTCCAAAAAGATTGAACAGAATATAGAATATTTAATGAATCCCAACGCCTCCAAAATCACGGGGGCTTCTGGCGACTGACCATCGCGACTGACCAGGTTCTGTCCATCGCAGTCAAATTCCCTGTCCATCGCAATTCGCGTCCGTCGCGACAGCCCGGCTCCCTGTCCATCGTGGAGACCGAGGCCTCTTTCTCGATCAGCGATCCGTGTCCGTTGCGATAGGCCGGCTCCCTGTCCATCGCGGACCGCCGCCTCTTTCAGGGTCTGCTGCGCGCCTGCGCCAAAAGACTTCAATTTTCAGCTTCAGTGGATGATCACACGACATGCTGTCCATCGCGACCTGCTGCTGCTGTCCATCGCGACCGACGGTCTCCTATCCGTCGCGACCGACATCCAACCGTAGCAACCGACGATCAACCGGGGTCTCCTGTCCGTCGCGATCGACGCCCAACTAGATCTCGAACCAGATCTCCTGTCCGTCGCCCGCTTGTTGTTCTTCACGATCGTCAGCCAACCATATCGTTCGTTCTCAGTTCAGCTGTCCCCGCTCGGGTCTCCTCGAGACTCGCTTCCCCCCGTTTGCTTTATTGTTGAAAAAGATAAAAAAAAGAAACAAATGCTTTGATTTGACACTCCAGCGTCAGTCGAAGTCCATCTAGATCTAGAACCAGATCTCCTGTCCGTCGCCCGCTTGTTGTTCTTCACGATCGTCAGCCAACCGTATCGTTCGTTCTCAGTTCAGCTGTCCCTGCTCGGGTCTCCTCGAGACTCGCCTCCCCCCGTTTGCTTTATTGTTGAAAAAGATAAAAAAAAGAAACAAATGCTTTGATTTGACACTCCAGCGTCAGTTCAAAAAGGGAAAAAAGGGGTGAGTGCAAGAAACGAGAAAAAAAGAAGAGAAAAAAAAAAAAAAAAGGGAGGAAAATAGAAAAGAAGAAAAAAGAAAAAAAAAGAAGAGAAGAGAAGAAAAAAAAAAAAAAAAAAGAAAGACAGATAATTGAAGAAGAAGAGTGTTCTATGGGGGTGGGGTGCCTCCTTCTTATGTGGGATCTTGGGCTATCAGAGCTTTAGTATAAGACCTCCTTTTTTGTCTTGGATATGATGTCCCCCTCTCTAGTGAAAAGCAATCTGGCCCCTCCTCCCAGGGAGGCCACTAACCTGGCCGCCTTGCTGGAGGGAGGCTCCTGTGCCGCCCAAGAGGCCCTCGAGAATGTTGAACCCCCTTTGGTCTCCCTCAACAGATCCGCAATTTTATCAACTCAGGAGGAGCTCAAGAAAGTCTGCCTCGTTGGCCAAATGTTTGGCCCTAGGCCCCCGCTCGAAACCGTGCGTCAGTGGCTTCGCAACGAGTGGTTCCCCCGCGGGCTCGTTGTTTGTAAGTGTCAGTTCTTGCCGGCAAACCACTTGCTGCTAGTCTTTGAGAATGAAGAAATGGCGTTTCGGGCCCTTAGTGTCGGAACTTGGCAGCTCGGCCGGGCGACCCTGTGCCTTTTCAGATGGTCCCCTGACTTTACTCCCGACAAATCGAAACCGCTTCGATACCCACTTTGGGTTGAGCTCCCTAACCTGCCTTACTTCTTGTACAACTTTGTTTGGGACATCGTTTCTCCCATCGGCAAGCCGTTGGCCTCACGCGAGGACATCGGTGGCATCATTTATGAAGGCACAAGACACTCGTTCAATGCCCGGTGGCACCCCCAAATTTGTGTCGAGGCTGACCTCAGTCTGCCCCTCCCATCGAAGATTAAACTGGACTTGGGCGAAGGAGACGTCTGGGAGCAAAACATCGTTTACAAAAACCTTCCCAACGCGTGCTTTCGCTGTGGTCAACAAGGTCACAGGATCAAAGATTGCCCTTTGAGACGGCAAAGCAAGCAAAATCAAGGAGCCTCTAAAAATGCTCAACACAACAATGGTGATTTGAATCGCCCGACGAAAACTGAGGACTTCAAGGGTCCCCCTAATCCAGAAGCTGATGCAGACGGGTTTATAGAAGTCAGAAGAAGAAGGAGAAGAAGCCCTAGGGCTACCTCCGAGCGAAACAACAAGTCTGTTTCCCCCTCCAGCAACTTATATTGCAATCTGGAAAGGGAAATCAATGAGCTTGACTTCCCAGGCGGGAACCTACTTGAGGAAGACACCGATGTCAAAGGCCTGGAGATCCCTGATAGTAATGAAACCGCGCAGGAGGGCTACTCTACAAGCAAAGATGATGGATTCACCACTAGTAATGAAGACAACATGGATAGTGAAAGTTCCATCATTGGATCGACGATCCCGGAAACGGTGCCGAGCACGGGGCCCAGCTCCCCCCAGCAAGGTGTATCCCGCAAAGGAAAACAGCCTATGGAGCTACCCTGGAAAAGCCCCCACAAGAACCGGTTTCTAAGTCGGGATCAGATCCCAGCGAAAAAGAAAGATGAAGCCAAGAGAAGAAAGGACAAGGCTCCCTCCCGCAAAGAGGGATCAATACAAAAATGATTGTCATCTCGCTTAATGCTAGGGGGCTAACCGACCCCTCAAGAGCGGCCATCATTGGCCAATGGCTCCGGGACATTAGCTTAAAACCAGACATTATATGCATTCAAGAGATTAAAATTGACGGAGAAGACCTTCGGAAACGACTCAGACAGATTTCAGCGGCCCACGTGTGGATTCCAACAAAGCACCGGCGGGGGTCCGGCGGAACGGCTATCGGTGTTAAACAGCCCTGGCTTGAAAAGCTTGAGAACTCCATTGAAGATGTAAATCACCGCTGGATTGCGGTTTCTTTCGGTGCTCCCCTCTGTGTTACTATGGTTTCATTGTACGCCCCGAACGGGGATTTGGAGAGGCTGAACACTTGGACTTCTCTTGACTCGCTTCCCCACAACGTGCTTATATGTGGAGACTTCAACATGGTGGAGGACCCTAGGGACCGATGGATGGGCAAGGGCAGGGTCATCGACAGTCGAGAGAAAGAAACATGGGACATGACCAAACTCCACTTGGATCTGGTCGAATTCAAAGACTCGAATGGCTTTTCCTGGTCGAATCTCCAAGCGGGCGATGATCTTAGGAAAGCTAGACTTGATAGATGCTACATCTCTCAGAGTTTTACTCATCTGTGGGGCCACCCTTCCATCACGCAACGTACTGACCTCACCATCTCCGATCACTACCCAATCGTTATCACGTTTCAGTCTCCCAACAGGACCCACAAGGCTCCGTGGTTTCATGCCAACGCTTCCACCTTCTCTCTCCCCTCCGTCCATCAAGAGATTGCCGATGTGTGGAAGGTGGCGTTTGCCTCTGGCTTGTCCCCAGCCAAGTGCTGGAAAAGTGCGGTCGACAAGTCCCGCAAGATCATGATCAGAACTAAGAAGATGCTCGAGACTGTGCGGCGGGCTCGTAGGGAAACGCTCTACCACAGACTCTGGCGACTCGAGGAGGAAGTAAACAAAGGAAAACACCAAGCCCAGAAAGGTCTCCGAAAAATCAGAGCAGCGTTGAGATACGAGGAAGAAATACAAAGGAAAAACCTGCAAACCTTCTTCAAGGAGTGGTGGGCTGGAAAAGCCGACAAACCCACCAAAGAGATGTGCAATATCCTTAAAAGGAAACACAACAGAGAGACGATTCCCCTACTGCTAGACACTCATGGCAATGTATGCAACTCGGAAGAAGATAATGTTGGCATCATCGAAGAGCACTTCACGAGACTCTTGGGAACCTCGAATCCCCTCTCCCACCATAGAAGGGACTGCATGGCTACCATTTCTAGGGTTTCCCCCCGGAGAATACCACCCAACCTCCACTCCCTGCTTCATGCCCCGATCTCCGAATCAGAAATCTTTGAGGTCATTGATGCCCTCCCTCTCGGTAAAAGCCCGGGACCCGACGGACTCACTAACGAGTTTTTTAAATCCTTCAAGCTGGTGGTTGCCACCCCTCTTCGGATGGTTTGGCAAGAGGCGCTAAAATTTGGTGCTCTTCCTTCCTGTATAAACAATGGAATCATCAAGCTGATTCACAAGAAGGGGGAAAAAAACAGAATCGAGAACTGGCGGCCAATTACGATGCTCCAAACAGGATACAAGATCATCGCCAAAGTCATTGCCAACAGACTTGCGTGCCACCTGAGATCTTGGCTTAGTGAGGACCAAAAAGGTTTCATCAAAGGCAGGTCCATCTTGGAAACCATTATGGATATTTGGGAAGGTATTCAATTTGCAAATGAGTCTAATCAAGACGTGGTCTTCCTCAAGATCGACTTTGACAAAGCCTACGATAGGCTAGAATGGGATTATATTCTGCAGTCGCTCCTAGACCTCGGATGTAGTCAAAAATTCGCCAAGATGATCGCGGATGCCCTCTTGCCCCCCTTCTCTTTGCCATCGCCACTGAAGGACTGAGCAGACTTGTGGCTCATCATGTGGAGGCTGGCAATATCAAAGGCCTCCAGCTACCTCACGACCACAGTCAAATCATCATGAGACTCTTTGCCGACGATATGAACGCATTCGTTCACAATGATAATACCAGCCTGGAGACTTTCTGGAGGTGTCTTGATACCTTTTGTGAGGCCTCTGGATCCAAAATCAACCACAATAAGACCGCCTTTAGGGCCATTGTGGGACATCAACCTGG
This sequence comes from Ceratopteris richardii, assembly GCA_020310875.1. Lineage (NCBI taxonomy): Eukaryota > Viridiplantae > Streptophyta > Polypodiopsida > Polypodiales > Pteridaceae > Ceratopteris > Ceratopteris richardii. The sequence continues at coordinate 126,093,320 of CM035410.1, read as the reverse complement.
CCTTCTCATTGATCATGGCTGTCAATCCATTCCGCAGGGTCAAATCTTTCGGCTGCTCGGAATCCCCTTGGGGTTTGGCGTCTCTATGGAGCAGCGATGGAACTGGGTGCTGGCCAAACTTGAAAACAAGCTCAATTACTGGAGAGGCATGCAAATCAATCTCGCTGGACGGGCGATGGTTATCAACACGTTCCTCCTCTCGTCTACCATCTATTTCCTTTCTTGCTGGAGACCGAATGAGCAAGGCCTGTCCAAATTGAATAGCATCTGCAGAAACTTTCTTTGGACGGGTGATCATAACAGAAGAGGGGTGCCTAAAATCAAATGGGCCATCTGCACCAGCCCTAGAGATAGCGGGGGGCTTGGCATCCTGGACATTGGGTGCATGGCTAACAAACTGGCGGTCAAATGGATGATTAAAGCTTGGTGCAATAGGGAGGCCTCGTGGGCCAAGCTGATCTTCAGAAACAAAAATGAGTTGGCCCTCACGGGATCCCCGAACTGGAAGAACCTTGACATCATGACCCTGCTATTCTCCCCGATACCTGTCTTCCCGAAGGGCTCCAATCTCGTATGCTCTCTTTGGAAGGGCTGGAATAAAGTCAAAAGCTTCACAAGAATTAGTGAGGACTGGAAGTGGGCGGCCGGAATCAGACAAAACGACTCTATCTGGTTTCCGATTCATGGCATCCGGAGTGTGGAGCCATGGAACATTCAAAATGCCAAGAAGTTATGGAACAAAGGATTCAAAAAATGGAAACACCTCTGGAAACATGACACCAACAGATGGATCAACTACGAGGATATCGACCCTCGCATAAACATCTCCTACGAAGAATGGAACACCTTGCAAAGCAGATGCCTCGCTTGGGATCGTCACAAAACTCGCCTTCTCATGGGACATGACGCTCCGAACGCGCGTGGTCTCAAATGGCACAATGGAAACAGCCTACTCAAAATCCCGAACATCAATGAAACGACTGACCTCCAGATCAGCCTCAACAAGAAGTGGTGCCTGTCTTGGACGCGGCTTCGGTGGGACATGAAATTCATGGGTATCTGGCACCCACTCATAGAGATTAAGAAGTCGGTCCTCTTATGGCAAATTCTTCATCGAGGAATTTGGACTAACCATAAGGCAAGCAAAATTTGTGGGATCCCTCCGTGGTGCAAACGCTGCCACCGCGCAATCGAAGATGTCCCACACATCTTCCTTACTTGCCCCAACTCCTACAGAATCTGGCAGATGGTTGGACTGAAAATCAGAGTTCAGAAACAGCTTAGTTGGAAACAAGTCCTTTTGGGTGAAGCGATTGAGTGCTCTGCGGCTCTCTGGAACGCAATCAGAGGGGAAGTCCTGTGGAAAATTTGGCGAGAGCGGTGTGCTCGCAACTTCGGCGACTCCCCCAGGGAGTGGTCGATTGAAAAATCTCTACTCCTCCTTGGCAAAAGGATTGTCAACAGTAAGAATTCCCCCCCCTTCAGGCACCATCAAGTCCTCCTTTTGATCAACAACAAGCTCAAACCCAAGTGGGTCCCGCATGAGGGCGACGAGAGGGTGATCAACCTTCTTTGTAATGCAACCTAGGAATCAGCCAAGCTTCCCCTGCTTTGTGGGATTTGGGGGGTCCCGTGGGCACTAGTCCCCTTCTATTGTACCTTTGTTTCTTAATTTAATTCAAGTCCGGGAGAGTAGGCTATTGCCGAACTTCCTTTATATTAAAAAAAGTCTAACTTTGTATAACAGTACACTTTTAAGTCTAATTTTGTATAAATCTGCATCCTCTTCACTATTTTATAATTAATGCTTAATGGGTACTACTATGCTTTCTTGATGTGATTCCCCTAAGTTTTGATTCCGATGCTTTAAAAAAATAATAGGAATTTTTACGCTTTGAATTATGGGAAAATGTGCAATGATAAAGTGCTTCATATGACTAGAAGCAGAGTAAGCTTGACACAGGATGTTCCTTTGACCTTCCAATGATAAAGTGCTTCATATACAATATCCTTTTTCTCTTTAATTCAGAAACATATACAATATCCTTTGTCTCCTTAATTCAGGCGTTTCTCATCCATTTGGGTATCAATCCTTGAAACTGAACAATTAGTATTCTGAATAATAAGCATTTGGATATGACGTGCACAATGTGGCCCCCTTCTCTCTGTCCCTTCATTTCCCTTCAATATGGTATTTCTATACAATCATGAAAATATGATATTGATTCTCACACATATTTAGTAAGGGAAGGATTAGGACGAAAGTAATTTGTGACGATATGCTCTACATCTATTATACGACGTTAGACAACATTATTTGTGAGTTTGACGCATCAACAGAAGAGAAAGGGTATACAAGCAGTAGACTGGAAACGAATGCAATCCAATATTATAAGGAAATAAGAGAGGTGTGGAAATATCAAAGGTAACTATTTAAAAACTATTCCAGAATCTTGAATGCACTCTGAAGAACAAAACCAACAATTTCTATCGAATTGGACTCAACGAGAGTACAATGCTATAATTGTACATGGCGGGCTCTCAAAGCCCATTTTTGATCTGTTGAACTCTATCTCTGAATATGACTCCAACTCGTCTTCAAATGGCTTATTCGAGGGGACAGTACAGTTGAAAGATCCACTTGTTCTTGCATTCAATATCATGAGAAAAAGTGCTGGTTCCTCTCCAATCTTTCCTACTTATCAATCACCTTCCCTTATGCATCCAATCATGAACAAACTAAAATCACTAAAGAAGGAAGAATATTCAAGAAGCCTCATGTATCAAGCTTCTATTTCTCTACGTTAGGTGCATAAATGCAGGAAATAGAGAAGGTACTCTTAAGTATAGCACTACACATCCCTCGAGGATGTTGAGTAGAGGATCCTCCTCCTCAAGTATTCTTTATGTAGCTTGACTATTTGAAGGAAAATGACCTTGTTCTAGTGGAGTAAAATGAATGCTCTTCAAGGACATCATAGACCATGGACATTGAAAAATAGAATGTTTGATTTATTATTGTAATGTGAAGCCTTTTCATTTCATCTTGTTTCTCTTTTCTTTCGTATTTATCTGCTCCTTGAGGATTAATTGGCCCCTCTTAGTATTTGTTTGTGTTATGCTTTTCCTTTATTTCTACAACTTCCAAGTGTATGGCAAAAGAGCCTTACCTCTATCATGAATATCTTCTTTTCTCATGAATTAATCGTCTTAAGAAAGTTTTTCTATTAAATCTTCAATGTTCCCTCGAGTAGTCCATTGTGTTCACTTCCTTATCGAGGGTGGTCTCTTTCTCTATTGTTCTTTCCTCCTCTTGTTTCTTTTTAGAACTCTTTTTTTATTCCTTTTCCTCCTCTTGGTGATAGTCAAACCGTTGTTTTCAGTAGTTGTCGAAGCAAACTCCATGGGCACGAGTGGTTCCTTTATCATAACATGAAATGGTATTGATGAAGTTACCATGAGTAGGTTCATTACCTCTTTTGTTCGAAAAGGCTAGTTGTGTTGGATAAGAGTCTAACCTTTTTCCTTTTGGACATCCATGCATATATGCATGCGTGCATGTTTATGTGTTTATGTATGTATGTATGTATGTGTGCATACATACATACACACACACATACATACATACATACATACATACATACATACATACATACATACATACATACATACATACAGACATACATGCACACACACATATACACACACACACACACACACATATATATATATATATATATATATATATATATATATATATATATATATATATATATATATATATATATATATATAGTCCAATTCTTTCTTCCCCTATTTTATTTCAGTCATCACTCTATCATTTCACATCTCTCCATGCATTTTTTCCATTTCTTGTTCCATTTTTTCTCTCTATGTTTCTGTCCTTTCTTTTTCTTTCCTCTCTTTATCACTACATTTATTCTTTATTTCCGCTCTCCCTAGGTTTATTTCCGTAAATTGTTCTTTTTGGACTGAACGTTTTCTAATCTTTTGCTTATCCTGTTTTGCAATTCGACATAGCTGAGGTATTTCTATTTGGTTCACAAAATCTCTATCAAACCGTGGTTTAATGTATGACTTTATGGCTAAACGAAAACCTTTCATAAGATCACCTGAAAGTTTAAAGGTTTAGGGGTTTATTTCATGAAGTATTTGGTCCTGGAATCTTGTTTTATTAAAGTCCATATTGTAGTGTTTGATTGCAGTAAAAGTTTTTCTATAAGTCTATTCAAATGTTATATCAAACCAAATAATTTAAAGGATTTCCATCCACATCTCAACGTGCTTCATTTAAAGAAATTTTAATGCGTAAATAAGCATAAATTTGCATAAAGGCAAGAGTTTTTGTTTTTGAATAAAATTGAGATAAGCTATAGTAGATTATTTGAGCTTATGACTTTTGTGTATCTGTACTTTTAAGTCTATTTTTTTATAACACACATCGTTAATATTATTTCACTTTGTCGTCCATACTTTCAAGTCTAATTTTGTATAACACCATCCTTTTAAGTCTAGTCTTGTATAAATCTGCATCCTCTTCACTATTTTATTATTAATGCTCGATGGGCACTACTATGCTTTCTTGACGTGATTCCCCTAAGTTTTGATTCCGATGCTTGAAAAAAGTAATAGGAGCAATGGTAAAGTGCTTCATAATACTAGAAGCAGAGTAAGGTTGGCACAGAATGTTCCTCTGACCTTCCAACAATAAAGCTCCTCTGAGCTTCCAACGAGGGGGAGAGATTTTTTGGATTGTTCGAGTCACAGCCCATGAACTATGTCTCTGAAGAAATATGATATCTATGTTTCTTTGAGTTATTTCTTTCACCAAGTAGTCTTTGAGTTGGATGACATTTTTTCATCAAATTGCTTTAAACGTATACGAGCTCTACTATGAAATATTTGACGTGCTTTCCTTATTGGTGGCGTTTATATGAATAGCGATCTTTCATTATTTTGTGTACAATTTTATGTTCGTAGCATATGTAATCGATTGCACAGAAACATATACAATGTCCTTTTTCTCCTTAATTCAGGCGTTTCTCATCCATTGGGTATTTAGCTTTGAAACTGAACAATTAGCATTAGGATATGACGTTTCTAAATAATTAGCATTAGGATATGACTTGTTTGACGTCTTTGGGGTACTAAAACCTTAACTCCTTTAAACAAGCATACAATCCTCAATGTGACGTGTCCCCTTCATACACCCCCCTCTGCCCTACTCTCAGGTGCACATCATGTGTACAATCACAAATAGGCAACCTCCTGTATTTCTATACAATCATGTGAACATGATATTGATTCTGATCACACCTACTTTAGTAAGGGAAGGATTAGGACGAAAGAAATTTGTGACAATTTGTGTAAACGCCCCATGACGTTCATGTTCAATATCCTCTAGGAAAAAAGAATCCAATACTTTTGTTTGCTTCAGCCCATGAACACCCGAAAGACACCTAAAAGCATATGTTCATCTACACTCATCTACATCTATTATAGTTGCGAGGTCTTAAACAGTTCACTTTATGAAAAATCTACTACTTATTGCGACGTTAGGCAATGTTTTTTATGATTTAAGTGAGTTTAACGCATCAACAGAAGAGAAAGGGTATACCGGCGGTAGACTGGAAACGAATGCAATCCAATATTATAAGGAAATAAGAGAGGTGTGAAAATATCAAAGGTAACTATTTAAAAATTATTCCAGAATCTTGAATGCACTCTGAAGAACAAAACCAACAATTTCTATTGACTTGGAGTACTCAACGAGAGTACAATGCTATTGTACATGGCGGCTTCTCAAAGCCCATTTTTGATCGGTTGAACTCTATCTCTGAATATGACTCCAACTCGTCTTCAAATGGCTTATTCGAGGGGACGGATCCACTTGTTGTACTTGCATTCATCGTAGGCTGCTGGCTGTCGATGATCTTTGTAGGATATTCGACATCATGTCCTCTTGCCGCTTCCTCAGTACGCTTGTACGTGGCTGATTTTTTCTTCTTGAGTGGACTCGACATCTCTTGACTTACGAGTGTCTCTGCCACCCTTTTACTTCTCGGGTGTGTTAGTAGACCTCCAAGACCTGCTGCAGAGGGAGCATTTGACTTCTTGCGCTTGTGAGAAACATAGATCGCCATGCCCGGCTTCCTGTCGGAATACCTATTGATCAATTCCTTAAACTGATCCACAGGCCTCTGCAAATCAATTTCTTGGCCTTTGCGAATAAGAGCACCATCTTTTCCGCGCCGCAATCCTATGATAAAAGTGGCATTGTGTTGTATTCCTTGTTGTTGTTTACGCATACCTACCAATTCGCATGGATGAGGGTGGCACTGGAGCACCCCATGTGTATGCCACTCAATCTTTAATATTAGCTGCCGCAATCGAGACTCCACCCAGCCTTTCCATGCACGAAGATCATCCTGGCCGTTTGCCCTTATATCGATTTCCAGATATATTTTTGTATGCCTCAAAAAATTCATAAGCTTCAAATAGAGCACTCCAGCTAACCTTCTTCGCTTCTACTGCTTTGCACACTTCAACAGCAGTACTAAAATGTTCAATCATAACCCGCAACGTACTGTTGGACACATTATAGCTGGAGTTCATGCATGGATATGCAGGCGTGATGATTGGCATTAAATGAGAACGATCCCGTGGGTTCTTTCGAGGATCCCAAACAGGAAGGCCTAGCGATGATCCTTCTTCAATCTGGCATAGCATAACAGGGACTGGCCATCTCCACTGTGCATAGACTCGAAAGAACCTGGAAACAAGCATGCTGGGTACGGCATAGGGATACAATTGACAAATGCGAGCTACCAACAAAGCCCAGCTGACTCCTCCAAGGAACCCCATGACATTCGAATACACCCCTCTTTTTTTCGCCCATAGTTTGATGCAGCGTAGTGTAGCCCGAAATGTGTGGATGTTGGGGACTAGCCGTACTATCTCTTCAGTTACACGGTAACCATTGAGGCTGCGTACACTTTGCTCGTCAACGTTGCGCAGTATAGACTCCTGTGAGATATCCAAATCCTCTGGAATGACCCACAGAGCAAGCCTTGCATACAACAGATCTATTGAAATGCCTTTGAACTTGAATTTGAGGATCGGCACATGAGCGTCTGGGACAGGCTGTAGCTCTGTAACTTCAGGCGTCTCCAAGAGCATGTCATGAAGCACAACGAAAAAGTATTTCTCTCTTGAAGAAGTAGGGCCGATTCAAAGCGTATCGATATCTGATCCGGGCCCATGGACCCCAAGCCGATAAGACCCAAAGGTGAAAATCTTAGCATTCGCTTCCTTCACTACTTGGGCACTGTAACCTCTGGCGATGCTGATTCTTGTCACCCACAGCTTTACGATCCGATCGAGGTGGCCGAGCACCTCTTCTCTGAGTATGGACTCCTCTTGACTTTCAAATAGGCCCGATTCGCGCATGCACTCTTCCAATTCCCTGTTACTAGCGAGCTCGGCATCTGTGGGTGCTGATGTAGACAGAGGCTCGTAATGCAACTGGGCGGTTTTCTGGTTTTGATTCATATGAGACGCCATTTCGAAATGTGCGCCGTAGTTCCTAGCTGCGCAAATACCTAGTCGGACTACTCACATGAAGCAGCTACGACTCTTTTTTTTCTGCCGCAGGAGAAGCGAGCTTCTCTGCGAGGAGTCGCTGTCTGCGCTGTTTCTGTGCCAACGACCCTTGGATCAGCTCAAGTCGCGGGGGAAATGCGAAGACACATTGATGAATTGAATTGTGAAATGCGGCTCTTATATGCTAACCCAAAAGCGTAAGTCCAGCTTTTCCCAATGAGCTTTCCGCAATAAGCTTTTCTCCCACGTACAGAAAAGCAGGGTCAAGCATATGTCGAGCGTTTCACAATGAGCTTTTCGCAATCAGCTTTTCTCCTACGTACATAAAAGCAGGTTCATATTTTAGCAAATGATACAAATTCCATTGTTGTTAATGAGGCACCGAGATTGAATAGACCATTTTAGGTTGTTTTCGCATTTTAGGCTCCAAAACAAGAGTGCTCCACCTACAAGTGCTCATTTACAAAGAGGGCCATCGCTCACGCATTTAGACATGAGGGTGGGACGAATGTGGTGTGTTTAAGTGCCTTTCAGCTTATGTGAATGCACCAACGGTAAGACAATGCATTGAAAAAAAAATTGAGGAAGTAAAATTAACACATGCCTTTATCCTACGTAAGATAGTTTACAAGGAAGAGGGGAGGTCAAAACATTTGTTTCGGCTACTAGAAGCCTACTAGTTTGTTTACATCTGAGCCGGAGGTTTCAAGGTTTCTTTAAAATCAATACCATATATTTCTTCAAAATCAAGGTTTGAAAAAATGTCCCAGGCCACTGTTCGAGTGGTTGGATCTCTCGCCTTTTGAGGTGGGGGTGAGGGTTCAACCCCCACCGGTAACATGTAAGGGACATGTTTAACATGGAAAGTTGTATCTTGTGGTTGATGTGCCACCGTTTGTCCTACTCAGTGGTAGTTGTGACCGTAGTTTAGCCCAGTTATGTAAACCCCTGTTCTTGTGGGATAAGGGGAGTCCTATGGATACTATGTCCTTCCTTGTACAATTCCAATTTCAAAGTTAAATCCTAGAGGAGTACGCCTCAATCAAACCTCCATTTATAATCAAGGTTTGAAAAAAATCTTTTGTAGAGCATTTCAAATTATATTAAAAACCCTTTTATTCCCCACCAGTTTTATATTCCAACTTCATGGAGGTAAGGTCCGAATTTCATTTTCGTTTGATTGTTTTACATCGTCCATTTTTTTCCATTTTACTTGTTTAGTAGCTTCATCAAGAAAGATTCAGTCACAACAAACAAGAAACATGCCAACTTCTTTGAGAAAGATTTCTTGGTGTGCGAGCCTGTGGTTTACAGCTTAAGGGCATTTAATATGTACGATGAGTATTAGGTTTTGACATATATAATTGCATTGTAGTATTGATCCCAATTTATGGCATCTCATCTCTCATTTGGGAGCATGGGTTTAAGTGCATGTAGACTGGCATTGTGGTCATATTTTCTTTTCTGCCGCATGGATATGGATTTACTTACATATTTTATGAATTGCAAATGCGTACGTAACAAAGATTGTTAGGGTCTTAGTAATTTGTAATGATTATATCAAAACTCATTTTTTACAAAAGAGAAACTATGACATATTTAGCAACATTTTCATGTTGATTTGTATTGGTTAATTCTAAAAATAGGAAAACTGAGTTTTATGACAAGCATGCCTGAGATATGTTATTATATTTCTGGAAATAGACCTTGATTAGTAGATATTTAGTCTATTTACAAAAACTCCTTGACATAAATTACTATTTCATTCTCTTATATTAAAAATACAAAGTACACAAGAAAAATAGGACTCCTCAAGAAATAACTGTTTACAAACATAATGGGTAATGGTTGCACCTTTTTTAGGTGTATCTTTGTTCATGTGGATGTATATATGTATGTGTGTGCATCTACATGCACATGTATACAATTTATTTATGTATATTTGTATGTATGTATGTATACATTGATGCACACACATATATATATCTACCTATTTATCTAGCTATTGAGGCGATTAAGCATCAACGTATGTGCATGTATGTGACCATGCATGCATTGATATATATATATATATAGATAGATAGATAGATAGATAGATGTGTGTGTGTGTGTGTGTGTGTCCATCTATCTATCTATCTATCCATCCATCCATCCATCCATCCATCCATCCATCCATCCATCCATCCATCCATCCATCTATCTATCTATCTATCTATCTATCTATCTATCTATCTATCTATCTATCTATCTATCTATATATCTATCTGTCTGTCTGTCTGTCTATGCATGCATGCATGTATGTATGTATGTATGTATGTATGCACGCATGCATGTACGCACACATGCATGTATGCATGCATGCATGCACGTGTGCATGAATGTATGTATGTATGTATGCATGCATGCATGCATGCATGCATGTATGTATGTATGTATGTATGTATCCATGCATGTATGCATGTATGTATGTATGCATGAATTCATCCATAAATGCATTCATGTATGTATGTATGTATGTATGTATGTATGTATGTATGTATGTATGTATGTATGTATGTATGTATGTATGTATGTATGTATGTATGTATGTATGTATGTATGTATGTATGTATGTATGTATGTATATGTATGTATATATGCATGTATGTATGTATATATGTATGAATGTGTATATGTACACATGCATACATGTATGTATCTATACAAACATGCATGTATGTATTTGTGTATTTGTGTATTTATATATTTATTTATTTATGTATTTATATATTTATTTATTTATATATTTATTTATTTATATATTTATTTATTTATGTATTTATATATTTATGTATGTATGTATGTATGTGTGTGTAAATGCATGTATGTGTGTAGGTATGAATGTACATATGTATTTTGGTATGCATGCATGCAATATGTATTATAAAAACGTAGTAGCATAGGAAAATGAAGGAACAATACTATAGAAGAGAATAAATATAGCTAAATTTTAAAAATACAATACTAACAGCAAGTACAAAGATGATGGTGTTGCCAACCAATGCGCTCTCAAGATAAAGTTTAAATTTTTATCTTCACACCTCTAGATAGGGTGTTACAAGGTAGAGGTATGCTTGCGCAATTTGACATCTAGGGTAGTGTTTCAATCATGTATATATAATCCAATAGAGACGTGTGGCCTTCCAGAGATGGTTAGACATGTGCCATAGAACATGGACAACCACCACCCATGTAATCACCATATACTGCTTAGGCAAATTCAACCAACCTAACAAATGTGAATGATTTTTTTATCTCACAACGAATATTCCCTTACCATCAAGTCTAGGACAACTCTTCTTAGACCCTCACCAAAGGGGTTGTTGTTCCTCTTGAGGCCCCAATCAAGGTTGCTCACCACTCCCCCTAAGCTTGCAATTGGCACCTTTTCTTGGAATACCATAGATGTTCCAATTTGACCTTCTTCCAACAAGCAAGTTGGGATTCCCATCAATTGGGTAATGCATGATAGGCTTCTTCTCATAATGGGGAGCTTCCAAAATCTGCACTACAACATACAATCATGCGGGGTAGAAATTCTTCATATACTAACATCCCCTTCCCCCCAACATTGATTGAATGATAAATCAAGTAGACCTAGGTCGCATGGCCATCTGCTCAAGATCTCTATTGAGCTACTCTTTCCAATACACCCATCTAGAATATAGGCCACCTTTTGGGTAGAAGCAATCAATGTAGCTATGTATATTTTGAATATATGTTATAAAAAGACATTGCATGGCGTTACTCCTTAAGAAGCGTATTCTAGTAAAAAGCCTTCAACTATGCATTTCAATTTTTTTCAGATGTTCTTTGTTAGGCATATATATATATATATATATATATATATATATATATATATATATATATATATATATATATATATATATATATATATATATATATATATATATATATATATATATATATATATATATATATATATATATATATATATATATATATATATATATATATATATATCGACCAACCGATCGGTCGATCGATCTATTGGTCTATCTATCTATCTATCTATCTATCTATCTATCTATCTATCTATCTATCTATCTATCTATCTATCTATCTATCCATCCATCTATCTATCTATCTATCTATCTATCTGTTTGTCTATCTGTATGTATGTCTGTCTATCTGTCTGTCTGTCTGTCTGTCTGTCTATCTATCTATATATATATGTATATGCATGTATGTATGTATGTATGTATGTTACCATTCTTCATTATAGCATCATATTCAGATTGCATAGCAGCCATCCAATTTTCTGAATTATGTGCTTCATCAAAAGAAACAGGCTCATTCTCATCACAGAGACTAGACGCAGCCATAGCATAGCAATCTGATGCAAAGGAGGCACTATGAGAGCCTGTACGAGTACGATATGACAAAGGTACATCTAATTTGCTATCACGTAAAGTCTGCACCAACCATTTTGGCATAGTTTTTGCCTGCTCAATATCAACTCTCTCATCAACAAGTGCATCATGTAAATATGCATCAGAAATGGAATGATCTGCATCATCATATGAAACCTGCAAAGGCTGAGAAGTTGCCTCATTAGGACCAGCACTAGACTGTCCACCTGTAAAACGAGGCATCAAAGTATCATACATGTCTTTGGAGCTAACAGATGTCTCCTTAGTACATGAAAGCAATGGTTGAATATCTTCCACAAATACAACATCACGGCTAACCAGAATGTGTTTAGTCTGTGGGTGATATAGACGATAGCCTTTACTTTCAGAACTGTACCCAACAAAAATACATTTTACTGCCTTATCATCCAATTTTCTGCGATGTTATTTAGCACAAGTGCATATGCCAAACAACCAAAAACACGTAGATGAGCAACAGATGGCTTGCGATCATGCCAAGCCTCATATGGAGTGATAGACTGTAGCGCTTTAGTGGGACACCTGTTCAATACATATGCTACACACATGATAGCCTCAAGCCAGAAACTATGTGGTAAAGCCTGACTCTTGACCATGCACCTCGCCATCTCCATGAGTGACCTGTTCTTTCGTTCAGAAACTCCATTCTATTGAGGTGTATACGGCACTGTACAGTGGTGTTTTATCCCATGTTCAGCGAGAAATGCATTAAAATCAGAAGACATATATTCCCCCCCTCGATCAGAACGAAGGGTGCCCATTTTACATGCTGATAGATTTTCAGCCAAAACCAAAACCTGTTTAAAGCACATGAACACTTCGGACTTTGCTTTGAGTGGATATACCCATGCATGCCTGGAAAAATCATCAATGAAAGTCACGAAGTAAAGGTAATTCCCAAAAGAGGGTCTCTGCATAGGACCACAGGCATCACTATGTACAAGCTGCAATTTCTTGTAGCCCGAACTGAACCATCTTTTGGAAAGGAGGAACGCTGCATTTTGCCCAAAATACAGCCTTCACATACATGTTTTCCAGGTGCCTCAAGCTTGGGCAAAGAAGACACCATATCAGATTTCTGCAGGCGTAGCAAACTAGCAAAATTCAGATGACCAAAGCATGCATGCCAAAGCTTTGCATCTGACATAGCTTGAGAATCATGAACTGCACATGCCGAATCATTCACACATCTTTCATAGTCTATGAGCTTATACAGCCAATGACAAAAAATGCTAGAAGCAATAATCACATCGCCATTTGATAGATCATGAACTGTACACCTGCCATCAACAAATTTCACAACCAAGCCAATCTTGGCTAATGCAGAAACTGATAACAGATTCTTCTTGATCCCTGGCACAAATAAAGCATCTGACAAGGTGAAAGAACTACCATAAGCAGTAGTCAGAATGATCTTACCAACTCCCATAACAGGATAAGAGGAGTTGTTGGCGCATGTGACAGTATTCCCTGTAGGGGCAGGCTCGAGTGAAGAGAAGAAACTGCGCTGCGAGATAATATGTTTGGTCGCCCCACTGTCAAAGTACCAAACATGTGAGTCCACTGCAGACATGCATTGCTCATGAGAAGATGGGTCAAAACTACAAACAGTAGTAAACGCCCATTCTTCTTCCTGCACAAGATTAGCAGACTCTGTTTTTGGTGTAGAGACTTCTGCAACAACCATTCCAGCCTCCTTTTTCTTTGCCTCTTTTGCAGCCAGTTTTGGACAGTTCTTTATGATATGATCATTCCCTTTACAGTACTTGCAAAACAATTTCTGCTTTTTTTATTTCTTCTCATCTTTATCCTGGTTCTTTGAATGTGCAGCATTTACAGATTTCTGCTTACTAGTAGAAGAGCTCCATTTTCCTTTGCCCTTCTGTCTAGCCAAGAAAGCTTGATCTGCAACACGCATAATGGACCTGTTCTGCCTGGATTGATCTTCCTGCAACAAAACAGAGACTAACTCCTCAAATGATAAGGCATTCGGATTGCCTTTCATCATCAACCGAAGAGTAGAAGCAAAACTCTGATATGAATCAGGAAGACCATTCAGAACGGTCTGCACAAGTGAGCTATCTGATATAACCTCATCAACAGAAATCAACTGTTCCTTCAAATCTTTGATCTTCGTTAGGAAACTGTCCATGGAATCACCTTCATTCATGTGCTCACTCTCCAACTGTTTTTGGAGGTAAGCAACATGAGCCTCATTCCTAGCTTGGTACAATGTGGTAAGTGTATCCCAAGCATCCCTAGCTGTTTTGCAAGAGCGAATATGAGGAATAATGGCACGTTTGACAGACAAAGCTATCAATGCATGTGCCTGGGCATCTCTTCCATCCCAACGGATCTGCTCTACAATAGGTGCAACAGAAACAGCAGCACGAACAGGAATCTACGGAATATCATCTTCAACACCATCTTCATCAGCTCCAGCACCTGTATTTGCAGTACCTGTCGTTACAGGTGTAACACGACGTCTTTCAACACCCTGCACAATGTTCCACAATCCTTTTGCAACCAAAACATGTCGCATCATATAAGCCCATAATGGGTAGTTGGTACCATCCAACTTATCCTCAACAGCCAACATACGGAATACATCAGTGCTTTCAACCCTGGCCGATGACTAAAATACCTTGATGCAGAAAATTGACTTTATCTCAAAAAGTTGAACGGGACTGCCCAAACGAGTTCTGCTAAACCTGTAGCAGACTTCGAGACGCTTATACTGGCGAACAGAAATAGGTATATAGCTTTGGCACAAAAAGACAAAATAGCCTGCACAAGCGCTGCGATTCTGAGACTGCAAACGGAGGAGTGTCGACGACGCCCTAGATGAAGCGATGACCTGCTCTGATACCAATTGTTGGAGTTAGACGTCTGCGGAAGCACACGAACAGCACAAGGAGGAAGAAGAAGCTTGGAGTACCAACACACAATACTGAATGTATTACTAGAGAATGTACAAAGATAAGTAGCCCATTAGGGCAATAGGCGTATATACAAGTCAGGGGAAAAAAAACCTCCTAAAGAGGGAAAAAAGTGCCCCGGTGGTCCTAGTGTGTTCACACACATCACTACCTAAATATATCAACAAGATGCACCAAGATGCCAAAAGATGAAGCCATCGCTCACCCACTATGGTAATGATGGAATCATACTTGGAGGTTTAAAAAGTAATCCTCTCTACAAATAGATACTTTATAGCTCTTATACCATGTAAGAAAGTATTTACACCAAAAAATGGAAGAGCAGTAATAAAGAAGAGAACAAATATACAAAAATTTCAAAAATTTGCCACTAATAACAAGTACAAAGATGACTACATTGTCCACCCATGTACTCTCAAGATTGATCTTATATGGTAATTTAGACAACTCTAGAAAAAGTGTTATAAGGTAGAGATATGCTTTCTCAAATTTAATATCTCGAATAGTATAGAGGTCATGTATAAATAGACCAATGAAGAGGTGTGGCCCTCTATAAGTGGCTAAACATGGGCAACACAATGTGAGCAACCATCATCCACGTAATTCATATGCAATTTAGGTTGCTTCAATCGACCTAACAAATATGGATTTTTTTCGAGTAAAACAAGAAATATTCCATAAAATATTCATCTTATTATCGAAATGTGAATGCTAGTTTTCAACACCCATTTAGAAGGGTTGCGAGTCCCCTAGCAACCCCAATCGAGGATGTTGATCGTTACTCTAGACCCTAAAATAAGAGACCCTAGGAACTCCTTTTCTTGATAATATCCTAGATGGTCCAATTTGACCATCAAATTAGGTAATGAATGATTGGCTTTTCCTTATAATGGGAGCCTTACAAAATATGAATGAGAACATACAATCATTAGGGATAGACATCAATCATATACTAACATCTATGTATATTTGAAGGTAAAGATAAGGTACCCTACAATTCAAAATAACTTGAATCTTATATATAAATTTTTTTTTCAATAGGAAGTTTGGCCTTGGCCTATTCTCTTGGCTTTAGTTAAAGGAAAAGAAAGAACAAGTTACAAGTGAATGGGACTAATGCCCTTGGGACCCCCCAAATCCCACAAAGCAGGGGTAGAGCTCGCGCATCTAGAGAGTCTTACAAAGGAGGTTAACAACCCTCGTGTCCCCTCATATGGGGCCCACTTGGGTTTAAGCTTATTGTTCAGAATGAAAAACACTTTGTGATGCCTAAAAGGTGAAGACTTCTTACAGTTGGAGATTCTTTTTCCAAGGAGGAATAGGGACTTCTCGATCAACCACTCTTTAAGAGGGTGTCAAAAATTGTTGGCACACTACTCCCTCCAAATCTTCCAGAGGGCTTTCCCTCTTATAGCATTCCACAATGCCGTTGAGAAGCCGATCACTTCGCCAAGCAGCCCTTACTTCCAGGTGACCTTGACCTTTAAATTGATGGACAATACTTTATTTTATGGAGCATAAAGATGAAGTCTCCACTTGCTTCAAGAAGTATTTGGCATTGGTTAAGAATCAAATAGGTAAAAGTTTGAAGAGGCTCATATTTGATGGAGGTGGTGAGTATTTCTCATATGAGTTGGACTCCTTATAGGATAGAGGCATAAAGAGAGAAACTACAACAAGATACACTCCTGAATAGAATGGAGTGGTAGAGACAAGAAATAGATTAATAGTAGAGGCTACAAGATGAATGTTAGATGAGAAAAAGCTCCCTAATCATCTATGGGCAGAGGTTGTTTCCACAGCTACTTACCTAATCAATAGGCTTCCATCCAAGTCTTTGGATGGTATGACACCTTCTGAGGCATGGAATGGCAGGAGACCTCCTCTAGATCATTGTAAGACCTTTGGGTGCATTGCTTATGCACACATACCCTCACAGATTAGTGGAAAGCTTGATCCAAAAGCTGAAAGATGCATATTTATAAGCCATGATCAGAATCAAAAAGGATATAGGTTATATAATCCTATTAACAAAGGATTTATAGTTAGTAGGTATGTGGTATTTGATAAAAACAACTCTTGGCTTGAGGATGACTGCGAGAAAATAAAGCTACCCTATGATTTGGATAATGATTTTCCAAATCTGACTAAGGAAGAACCACATATATCAGAGGATGTCAACTCAGAAGATAAAGAACAAATCAATCTTGAAGAATTCAAAGCTTGGAAGTCCAAGGGTAAAGTAAAGATCAAAAAATTGGAATACATTCCAGAGTCATCCAAGCAAGCACTTAGAAGATCCCAAAGGGAAAGCAAGAAACCTAAAAAGTATGGCTATGACACATCACAAAATCACCAAGCATTCTATATACATGGCTAAAGACTCTATGTCAGAGGAACCTTCTTCATTTGAAGAAGCCAACAAAAAGAAGAATGGAGAGAAGCTATGCAAGAGGAAATTGAAGCACTTCAAGAGAATAACATTTGGGATTTGGTTCCCAAGAAACCACGCATGAAGGTAATAGGATCCATGTGAATTTACAAAGTGAAAAAGAATTCACATGGCATAATCAACAGGTATAAAGCAAGGCTAGTAGCAAAAACGTTTGCTCAAACCCACTGAGTGGATTATGAGTAGACGACCTCATCTGTGGACAAGTTGCCAACTATCAAGGTTTTAGTGAGTATTGTTGCTTCAAAGAATTGGAATTTGTACCAATTAGATATTAAAAATGCATTCCTTACTGGGTGGATCTCTAAAGAGGTCTAAATGTCTCAACCATCAAGATATGAAGACAAAGACAAGCCTGATTATGTATGTAAATTAAGGAAGGCATTGTATGGTTTAAAGCAAGCTCCTAGAGCTTGGAACCATAGGCTTGTCACATACTTGCATGACCAAGGTTTTGTTACAACCAAGGCAAATTCTTCATTGTTCATTAAGACCACTAATTCAGAAGCTATTTATCTATTTGTTTATGTGGATGACATTATCATTATAGGAAATGATGCCAATGGCATCAAGAAGATCAAAACCTAGTTGAAGGAGGAATTCAAGATCAGTGATCTTGGATTGCTTATATATTTTCTTGGCTTAGAGATTGTTTACAAAAATTCTAGTGTTTCCATTACTCAAAGAAATTACATCCATGACATGTTAATTAAGTTCAAGATGGAAAATGCAAAAATTGCACGTACACCCATGGAATTGAATCACAAACACAGTACTCATGAAGGCGAGTTGCTTGAAGATATTACAAGGTACCAAATTCTTGTTGGGGGTCTCAATTATGCAACCCTAACAAGAGTGGATATATGCTATGGAGTAAGTACATTGAGTTGATTCATGCACACAAGAAAACCTCACATAAAAGTGTCTGATATGGCAAGGTCAATGTGTTGCGAGATGTCGAGTTGGCCCCACTAACAGATAATGTTTTGTGCAATATGGCTTCTATCGATTCTAGCTTCAAGTCATCCCCAAACTAGAGGTTCGACCAAAAGAGGCTATTCGTATCTTTAATTTCCACTAGGTCCAAGTGGAGTTTGATTTTGTCCCAGATGTCTTTCTCCTGACCATCAATGGTATGCCCCCTATTGTCCCATCGATGTGAAGGGTCTTCCAACATGTTTTAGTCCCTGCAAAGCATCACATTGTGGGAAAACGAGTCCAAAGATACCCAAGTTTCAATCCGCTCCAACTCCCTATTTGGAGCATACATGGAGATCACAATGAACTAGAAAGGGCCTCCGAAGGAGGCAACTATCCAATGATGTTTCTGATCCTCGTAGGAGTTGACAAGTCTCTCAAACCATATCTTATTTATTCCATTAGCTGTCCCATCGGCCCCGCTGGGATGAGAAGTGGTAATACATGGGTCGGAAAGATTGGTTTGAGTCGTTTTTGAAGGTCCTCCATCAATTTTGATCTCTTGAATACATATGAAATCTGGGTTTAGGCTATTATCTCGAAACCATTGTCTAATAATAGCCACTCTTAAGAGGTCACTCAACCCTCTGGCGTTAAATGATATGATAATCATATCGATGGTTACCCCCTTTGCACAGAGGGGCCTTATCTTTTTTCTTCTTGGGTTCATCTTTTTTTCCCAAACATGAGAAATCATGTCCACGAATCTTGCCCTTAAGTGATCCTGTCCACAAAATTATGATACACTTGTAGACCAAAATTAAAAAACTTATAAGTGATCATAAACATGAAAAACAATTCAAATTAAAATATATTACAAAAATTGATGCATCTTTAGTGTTAGAAGTATTTTCATGTTACATTACAAGAAGAGAATATTTCATAATACGTTTGATTCATTTCAAAATCTTATACATCTTAACAAAACTACACAAGATTTCAAGATAAATGAAGTTCTATAGTGGGATTTCATGATTGAGTTGAGTGGAGCTCATAAAACGATCGAATCTAGCACACAAAACGAAGAATGTGAAGAGCACTTGCTTTACATACTTGCCAATCAACTCAAAGAATAATATGAATGAGGGATAATAGGTATGGCAATCATATTGTTATTATTCAATCATACGGGGATATATCTATTAGCTCAAAGTAGATGTATAAAAAGACTAGCAATTGTATATTAATTGAATCAAATCTGTCATGGACAAGGAAACCATCTTGAATCTCAAATTCCATGTGAATTTTATATCTCATGATTGGTTTAGAATTTGGGGAAACCAATGATTTCATTGCATCCAAAGCATGCCAAAACCCTGAGATCGACTGTCTACTTGCCTCATTCGGATATTCAAAGCTCATGTTTCGGATTGATGAAATCATCGATGACATCATCAATTCATAACTGCCTTCCATGAACCGCCCTTGAAAACCTATATAAGGAGGGGTTGATCACATTCATGATCAATCTTGCCAATACCTGTCTTGTCCTCTTGTAATCTCGTAGTATGAGATCTTGTCGAGTTATTTCTTGTATCTAGTTCATCTCCCTAAAGGGGATTCCTGTAATCTTGATATCTTGTTTCTAACTTACAATATCGAGTTGTGGGATCTCATATATCATCTCTAGTCAAGTTATTCATACCTATAAGTCCCGAGTTGTGGGACATCTTGTATCTATCACATATTCTTGTATCATTTTCCCTACATCAGTGTTCTTATAATCAGACGTATATTTCCAAAATCTTATCTAGTATAGTCAGAGAGCACAATCTACTGCTCCCTTGATATTTTGGCAAGACTAGCTTCTATCCAAGACAAGACATCATGGAGAACACTTATGAACAAATTGTGGCATCACTTCAAAGACTTGAACAACAAATCAAGGACCTAACTCATAGACAGACACAAGTCAAGATGGAACATCCCATGCATGTAGGCACGCTCATCCAAGAACTACAAGAAAGATTCAAAAATCTTCAAGCAAATCAAGGAAGCATCCGAGTGAACAAACATCCTAATTCATCCTTCATGAAGGAACCTAAAATTTGCATGCCGAAAAAGTTCGATGGTGATCGCATGAAGTTTCGAGGATTCCTACAAGTCAAATTATACATCCATGTGTAGCCTAATAGATACCCTGATCATATGTAGCTTGATGATGCATCCAAGGTTGTTTTTATTGGAACCTTCTATGGTCAAGAATTATCATGGTTTGCCCCAATCTTGGAGAAGGATATGGCAATACTTCATGATTATGAGGGGTTTCTTCGAGAACTCACCACCACATTTGGAGATGCAAACACGAGTCGATTAGCGCAAACAAAACTCTGGAAGCTACATCAAGGTAATCGACTTGCCTCTACCTATGCATCAAAATTTAGACAATTGATATGTGACCTCACTTGGCACAAAGATTATTTCATAAGCCAATTTAAATAAGGTTTAAGAGATGATATAAAGAACCTTCTGCTCATGATGCCATGAGTTAAGACATTGAATGGATACATCAACCAAGATATTCAATATGATAACCGCCCTTTTGAAAGGAAAAACAAGTAGAAGGAAGACCTCACCAATGGAAATCCTTCCAGCCCACTCTTAGAGATGAGTCTATGCCCGAACTTATGCAGATAGATGTAAACTATTTCCAACCTTTAACACCACAAGAGAAACAAAGAAGGGATAACAAGTTATGCCAATATTGAGGAACCTTGGTCATATTGCAGTTAATTGTCTCAACAAAAGAACAAACTCTAGATTCGAACCACCCTTTTAGAGTAGGAAACGAGGAAGTCCAGTTGTAAAAGAGACCATACAGCCGGACCATGATATAAAAAAGGGTCTCATAATTCTAGCTATACTCGTAGAAACATGTCTTGCCCCTATGAAGTTGATCATGCCTAAGAAGACCCTTACCCTTATAGCTCTAGTAGATTTAGGAGCCTCATTATGCTTCATCGATGAAGGATTGGTTAAGAAACATGGAATTCTAGTACTTCGAAAGAACGAACCCAGTAGTGGTTGAAGTAGTAGATGGACAATCTCTAGCATCTAGGAATATAACCATGGAAACCACACCATTAAGAGTACACTTTAGTGACCATGATTCCCACATATGTTTCAACATAACATCGAATCATTGGAATGCCTTGGTTAAAGAAACATAATCCAAAAATTGATTCAAAAAAGAATAAAATCACCTATCAAGATATCCAGAAGAACTCAATATATGTCGAAGCCTAAGCCTTCATACATGCAATAAGGAAGGAACTGACATATATGATCTATGGCATACCAACTCCAAGCCCAAGAAAGATGATTCAATGAAGCTACCTAACCAATACCAAGGTTTTGAAGATGTTTTTGAAAAGAAGAATGCAAATATTCTCCTAGAGCATAGACCTTATGGTTATGCCATAGAACTTCAAGAGGGAGCACAATCATCCTTCGGATCAATCTATAGACTATCTCTAGAGGAACTTACAGAACTACGTAAGAATATTGATGAGAATCTAGTCAAGAGGTTTATCAAACACTCGAAGTCTCCTATAGGAGACCCTATCCTATTTGTAAAGGATGGAACTTTTCGAATGTGTAGACTATTGGGGTTGAAAAAAGTCACAATGAAGAATAGATACCCTCTACCACTTATATCAAAGCTCTTGGAGCGCCTCGGAAAAGCAAGGTTCTACACGAAGATTGAACTTCGAGGAGCTTACAATCTTGTTAGGATCAAAGAAGATGAATGGAAGACAACATTTTGAATAAGTTATGGGCACTTTGAAATGTAGTTATGCCATTTGGTCTCACAAATGCTCCAATTGTCTCTCAACATATTATGAATGATATCTTTCGAGAGTATTTAGATGATTTTGTGATAATGTATCTCGATGATATCTTGATATTCTCCAAAAATCTAGAGGATCATGAATATCACGTAAAGAAAGTCTTAGAGAAACGAAGAAGATTTATATGCAAAATTGAAGAAGTGCTCTTTCCACAAAACAGAAGTGGAGTTTTTAGGGTACATTGTTTCAAAGAAAGGGATCTCTATGGACCCTAAGAAGATTGAGATAATCCTTGTTTGGAAACCACCTTCATGTGTTTGAGATGTGTAATGTTTTCTAGGGTTTGCCAATTTCTACAAGATATTCATCAAAGATTACTCCAAGATGGTGACACCTCTTACCAAGCTTACAAGAAACTCCAAATTCTCATGGACCGAAGAAGTAGAAAAAGCCTTTCAGACCTTGAAATCAGCATTCACTAATGCTCCAACTCTAGCTCATCCTTATTCTAGCAAGCCCTTCTTCCTAGAGATAGATACATCAGACTTTGCCCTAGGAGTCATTCTTTCCCAATATGGAGATGATAGACACCTACATCCAATTGCATATCATTCAAGGAAGTTTTCCCCTCCAGAGATTAATTATGAAATTCATGATAAAGAACTTCTTGCCATCATGGACGCTTTTGATACCTGGCATCGCCATCTAAGAGAAGCTCATAAAGTTACTGTGTATACAGATCACAAGAACCTAGAGTATTTCATGACCACCCGCATCCTCAATAGAAGGCAATCTCGATGGAGTAACTTTTTATCTAGGATCGAGTTTGTCATCACATACCATCCAAAACATCAACAATGTCAATCAGATGCCTTGTCAAGAAGATTTTACCTAGCACCAAAGATGGATGAAGAGGCCTTTGATCATCAAGAGAGTGCATTACTCAAGCATGAGCATCTCTAGTTACCAGCTATCTCTTCAAGCCATCATGAAGATTCAATCTTGAATAATTTGATCCATGAGACTCTACCATCAAATGAATTATTTTGTAATGTTAAGCAAAAAACTAAGAAGGAAAAATTCAAGAAGTAAATGAATTCCAAGAAAAGGATGGGTTATTATTCTATAAGAACCTATTGTATATACCTCCAAGAAATCCCAAGAACAAGTACTTCAATAATGTCATGACAACCTTGCAGCAGGACATTTTGGAGTAAATCAAACAATAGAATTAATATCAAGGGATTTTTGGTGGCCTCAAATGTGGAAGTCAAAGAATATATCCAAACTTGTGACACTTGTAATAGATCTAAAGTGTCATGACATAAACCTCATGGCCTCTTGTAACCTCTACCTATTCCAAAAAAGACCATGGGCCTCATTATCTATGGATTTCATCATGGACCTACCAAAGTCAGATAAGCATGGCTTCATGGATTACGATATGATATTTTCAGTGATTGAGGTCCCTAGTTCATATCCAGCATTTGGAACAGTCTTTGCAAGCTCCTTGGTGTTCAAATTAGATTATTTATAGCCAATCATCCACAAACCGATGGAGAAACAAAACGAGTGAATCAAGTCCTATAACAAAATCTCCGTTGCATCATCAAAATGATCAGTTTGAGCTTCTACCCTTTGCAGAGTTTGCCTATAACAATAGTGTTCATGCATCTACTAAGCAGACTCCCTTCTTTACAAATTATGGATAACATCCAAGGATGGATATACAACTCTCAAATCATGTCAAAAACCTAGCTACCAAAGATAAGGCCCAATATCTCATGAATATTCACAAAGAACTCAAGGAAGAGATCCACAGAGCACAAGAACAATTTAAGTATTATGCAAATTAGCCTCATGTCCAAAATCCATCCTACCAAATTTGGGATAAAGTGTGGTTACTCAAAAGTAATTTGCGGACTTCAAGGCCTTGTGCAAAGCTAGACCATTAAAGATTTGGTCCATTCATCATCTTGGTCAAGATTAATCCAATCACCTTCAAGATCCAGTTACCAAGTACCATGAGATTACATTCAATTTTCCATATATCTATCTTGGAACCATATCAAATTTCATCATTCAAGGAGGAGAGACCTAGTCCTTCACTACCTATCAAGATTGATGACCATGAAGAATTCGAGGTCAAGCATGTCCTAGATTCAAGAATACCTTGAGGAAGATTGGAGTACCTTGTTCATTGGAAATGGTATGACATCAATGATTGCACTTGGAACCTGCAAAGAACCTTCACAAAGCACCAATCAAGGTTCGAGAATTTCATAAGAAAAATCTAATGAAGCCGAGACCAGAGATCATGATCGCTCCTCATGAAACTCATCATTTGAGGAGGAGGTGATGTCATGGACAAGGAAATCATCTTGAATCTCAAATTCCATGTGAATTCTATATCTCATGATTGACTGCTCCTCGTGGAACTCGTCGCTTGAGGGGGAGCTAATGTCATGTACAAGGAAACCAGCTTGAACCTTAAATTCCATGTGAATTCTATATCTCATGATTGGTTCAAAATTTGGGGAAACCAATCCTTCCATTGCGTTTGGAGCATGCCAAAATAATAAGATCGATTGTCTACTTGCCTCACTCAGATAGCTTGAGCTCATGTTTCGAATTGATGACATCATCGATGATATTATTAATTCGTAATCGCCTTTCATGAACAACCCTTGAAAACCTATATAAGGAGGGGTTGGCCATCTTAAGAGCTCAAGGAGTCGTGATCGCCAAGTAAGTACTTTCCAAGTTCCAATTCCAGTTCTTGTCTTGTTCCTTGTTCCAATCTTGTCTAGTCTAGTTTTTGGACATCCTGTCTTGTCCTCTTGTAATCTTGTAGTTCGAGATCTTGTCGAGTTATTTCCTATATCTAGTTCATGTCCTTAAAAGGGATTCTTGTAATCTTGATATCTCGTTTCATACTTACGAAACCAAGTTGTGGGATCTCACATATCTCTAGTCAAGTTATTCATACCTATCAATCTCGGGTTGTGGAACGTCTTGTATCCATCACATATTCGTGTATCATTTTCCCTACGTCAATGTTCTTGTAATCAGAAGTATCTTTCCAAAATCTTGTATAGTCAAATAACACAATCTAGTGCTCCTCTAACATAATCTTGATTTAAAAAATTGATATAAGTTTATGAACCATCAAAAGGCTAAATGTTCTTAAAACACCATCCTTTGGAAAAGGAACTGAAACAATAAAACCGAGTATATGTGGGTTTTTCTCTATAAACTTATTATAATCCATTCTCACTAGAATGTATCCATGGTATTTTTTGTATAAAACGCTTTACATTACACTTGGTTGTGCAAAGAGTAGGGATAAGCAAACTTCTTTACGTCACCATGTCTACTAGCCCCAGTCTCTAATAAAAAAGAAAGGCCAAAGTGAACGTTTAATATATAGAACGGACTATAAGAGTATGACTCTCAAGTCCTACATGGATCCGTACTAGTTTACACTTTCAAAGTTGTTGAAACCTTACTGCATTTATGAATATTCATTTATTTTTATCTTTCCAAACGTGCACTATATTGATTATGTACCACATATTAAAGCTTTCCAATAAAATCGGTTATTAATGGCTTTTTAGACAAGTTCTCTTGTTGTAGTACTAATTACGTAAGTCTTAGTTCAATAAAAGTAATTCGTATATCCTCCTAAAGCTTAGCCAATCATAATTGACTTGAGATCTTCACTATATTCACTATTTATAATTAGTAAGAATTATTACTACAACCAGAGTCAATTATGTTAGTCATATGGTAGAAAGGAAAGGGAAAATTATGACACAATTATGTTTACCTATTACGGATAGAGAGGTAATACCATAAACTCCTACACTTTATTTGGGGGACATATTTAGCCTCTTGCCATGACTTGAACCCGCGTACTCACTGCAATTTCCAATTCCGCAATCAGTGGAGATTCACAAAATGGGTAGACAAAATGTTACATATCAGATTGGGATAGGTTTCACCATGACAAAATATGAACATTAAGTTGATGAACGCCTTCATGAACCTATCTAAAGAATGCAAAAAAGGTTTAGAGAATTCTGGTATGCAGGCCGAAGTAACGACTCAACAGTACATATTTGTGCATTGTAGTCAATGCGGTTATTTTGGGCGCATAAAAAGGCACATCACATAGAACTTTTTCCTCATATATATGACACAAGATCATAAATAATAATTTCTGACGTGTTTTTGTCCAGAGCTCCTCAAAATTCTACTGATAGAGCCACAATGTAATAATGCAGGTAGTTAGTTCAATTCTTTTTATCTTGTATGGTAAACAATGCCCAGATTATGTGTTGTTTTAACAGTGTAAAATCCAAATTCGCATGCTTAAAAAATAGTAGACCCTAGTATTCCGTAATCATTACAAAGGAAATCTCTGTTGCATGTTCATGGATCTAAGATCTCACACATATGTAATCAACATTATAATCAGATACTTTGTTGCAGCCTCTAATGTTCAAGATGAGAATTATTGTCCATAATTAAACTAACTCGTTAGAAACTTTTCAGTACTTAGCACCCCATGCATCCGTATCATGGGACCAAATTACTTTGACTATGAGAATATCCAACCACAATCATTTTAAATCTACTACCATTTTCCATGTTGCATTTATCATAATACCATTAGTGAATTCGGAAACCGACATTCCACTTAAGATATGTGCAATCCAAGTTATATCCCCATAGTTTCATTCATACAATCTACTCCAATCGGTTCAAGCAACTGCAAATCATTATAAAACTCTGAGTCGTCAACAATTTCCAAAACAGTAATGATATGTCACTTTTGAAGCATATGAATCATTACTGCCAGAAAATGATAACCAAGAGGTTCATTGTAGGTTTTCGTTTCCAAATGCAAGATTACACATCCCTATAGGCTTAAGTCCTTATGATTACTTCCTATTGAGCACATTTGATTTACTAAGATTAGATCAAAATGTTTAGGGATGTTTGCAAGGCTTCCATAGTATACTACAACATTATTAGTAAGACCGATACAATAGTTACATTATAGATAGTAAACAACTAAACACCGAGAAATATCTAGACATTACCTTCAAATACATTCGATATGAAATTATGCAGAAAATGTTGAAAAAACAACATTTCGACTAAGCATAAAGAAACCTTTCGAAACACAAAAAATGGACCAAAAATGTACTCTACTGTTTTGTAACATCTATATCAACACATTTCTATCAACTTAAATGATAAATCATTCCACTAGTCCCTCCAACAGTCTACCATTCTCCCACATAAAATGTTCAACCGTCTGACATTCAAGGCAAAATTTCCAGTTTCAACCATTTCATCTTCAATAGTATATCGGTCAAGTAAGTTTCAACCATTTCATCTTTAATAGTATATCGGTCAAGTAAGAGTTCGTAGCAACACAAGATTCTTGCCCGCGCAATCCCACAAACACAGTAAGAAATTGAGAACTAACATTAAGGATTTCAAGCACTCAACAGTGGTCACGAAGAAAAACTTTTTTTGGGGTATACTTTTTGAGGATCCATAAGTTCAAAACATGTTCAGCAAATTTCCAAAAAACACATGAGATAGCAGTAAAGCGTACAGATCAGATCCCTTGTTTAGCCTAGAAAGGTAGATACATTTTGGGGTTACCGATAAGTTAAAAAAAATAAAAAAAGTTACCGGAGGGTAGAAAGTGTCATTCCAATCCATTATCATTTCAACATTTCCGAGATATTCATCTGCTGCACACCCTGACCATAACCCTTAATATAAAATTGTATTCAACCAGGTAGGGCCATCATCAAACCTGGTTACTACTATCCATAGCAAAAAGAAAAAAAAAAACACCTTGGAAACTTTTCCTTCAATTGAGTACTAAGACATAATAGATTAAATATAAAATGTCGTTCACAGCGATAGACTCTAAATTTTTTTTATAGCACTAAACTCGTTTGTCAGCATCATTGCCAAAACACTGTAGGAGTGATCTGTAACACAAAGGGTGTGTGGCAGGATTATATGTGCATACAGATTCATAGAGATAGTATTGTAGTCTGGGAATAAACACCACCCAAGACCCAAACCAACTTGGAAATATAGCAGGATTATATGTGCATACAGATTCATCTCATTTCATAGAGATAGTATTGTAGTCTGGGAATAAACACCACCCAAGTCCCAAACCAACTTGGAAATATACTCAATCCGCCACTAGAGCTACATGTTAGACCGAGAATTGATGTGCATAAATATCACCTAAAAAGATTGGTGTGACTCTTATAATCATTCAGAGAAAGGTCACTTTTGTTCAAGAATGAACCATGCAGATATTTGAATGGGATCACTAACTCCTATAATATGGGCCCAAAATATTTTTCATCTCCATAACGAAAAACCCTGAAAAAGATCTTATGGTATCCACACAAAAAAGGGTAGCATTTGTCAATCTCATGTGGTATAGCCTAACAAGAATTATAAACTCTACGGACCGTGAACATAGTCTTGATACATCCTTCCCTTACTGTAATATAGAAATAGCCTTTGTAATGAATGTTATGCAGATTGTAAGTCGACACGGCAGAGATACAAAAAAGAACCGCTATAGGAAAATGGTAATAAAGCTACAAGGCATTATTACTATTCAACTAATTGTGCATCTTACGATCATAGGACAATCACTAACTAGTGTTCATTTTGACGTTTGTAATCACAAATAAAAACCCGATACATTCCTTGGGCAGAGCTAAAGGAATCAAGGTACTTTAACGTGCTTCACCAAGGATGGACTACTGAACCAATACATAAACGCCTCTATACTTGAAAACTACCAAAACATATCCTTCTGATTTAACAACTGTTGCCTGGGCTCATTGTCGCATCGAACGTTTCAGCATCAGATGTATAATATTTTGAAGAGTATATAATAACCTTTCCATCTAACTGGGGGAAAACTGATCAATGCAATCCAAAGTTGAGGGTTCCGAATCCCGATACAGTATGCAACACTTAGAGGGTTTCTTCAGTCAAGAACACCCGTACGATATAGCAATAGAGAGACAAGCCACTAACCAACAAAAGAAAGAAACATTACCGTTACTGTGCATGAAACGAAAGCAACAAATGCTGATGCACAACCGTTATTTACTGAAAAATACCTATTCAGCCCACCAGAGTGGACGCAAGTAGAGACACATGATTGGAGGTCAGCACAAAAGCAACTGTGGAGGACCTTCGCTTACCTCCAAATGTGTAAACATATCAGCGCGCATGTTCTTCAACGACGTATGCCCGGAAACCGCAACTGAAATCGAAACTGTTTGTGACTGTCAACGATATGTCAAAAAGCGGGGAGCTCCTAATTCAAAATCAAAACATATCGCGTCCGTGGCGATCTATTGCATCCTCTTCCGGTCTATCGCTTACTTTGGACAAGAGATGAGTCTTTGGGGCATGGCACTTCCGGTCTGTCGCTTCTTTCGCACGATACACAGTGAGGTTGGCGCTTTCAGCCCACGCGATACTAGATAGACCTAAGACTGCTTGGTGATGGAGCCCTCAGGTTCGTGAATCGTGAGTTTAGCGGCATCAGTAAGACTGTGCTCATAGGGGTAGCACATGAACATGTTTTCGGGTGGCCGGAGATCATTTTCGAGTCACCCAAAAAGTATAACGAGAGGACATGGATGTTCGGTGGTCGAATCTCGAGTGGTCGGAGATGAATTTCAGGTCATCGAATTTAGGTACACATATGAGTTCGGTGATCGGATTTTAGATAACCAAAGAAATGAATTTTAGATCATCAAATTTAAGCCCACAAAATGTCCTATGCATTTTGAAAAGTTAAATTGTTTGCAAAAAAGAAAGCAAGCAAAAATTAATCCCAAAAAAAAAAACATTTGTAAAATAGCAAAAAAGTATTAAAAAGAAGCATAACGTTGACCGTTGTACTTTTAGCCAAAAATATTAATTAAAAAAACTTTACCTCCTTTCGGGTGACCCGAACTGACTGGTGCTAAATAGCACCAATCCGGTGACCTGAGGGTCTTGGGGTCACCCGAAAAGGGTGATTTTTCCCCGAAGTGCAGTGAGTTAATGATCATGTGCGAGCCCTATCAAAGAGGGTGGCCACAAAGTTGCAGCATGGCTCTGAACCAATCAGAGTCAAACATGTGTCACAGATGTTCACATAGGGTAGGTTAGTTGCTTCGTATGATTGCCACCGCATAGCACTTCATAGAAGTGTGCCGAGGCGCTAAGCGTGCCCCTAAGCGGCATATATGGCTGACTTGACGTTCGTTATTTTTTAAAGCAATAAAAACTCTTAAAACTCTAATTTTCCAACGTAAAAGTGTGTTTTTGAACAAACCAAATAAGTGTGTTTCTTTTATTACTATTCTTTCCGTGAGAAGTCTATAAGTTGAGGTATAAGTCTATACATACCATTCTTTGTGTTCACAAAGGGCGATGGCACAAAAATAGCTTCTGCAAAGTTCCACCTTCTTGTGTGAACACATGAAGTGTAGAACTAACTATTTTATAAGTATTCCACCTCGAATAGTGCACTTTTGAGTGTTTGTTCCGTTGTCTCTGTGTGAACCCAGCCTAACAGTGATTTCAGATTGAGCCGGTGGAGCTAGGACAAAAAAACTAATGATTCCAAGCCAATCAATGTAAGTCTCGAAGAGTCCTTTGACTTTGTATTCACACAAGGTGAAAAAGGCAAAAAGAAAATCAAATTGCCAAAGAAAATTAGATTGCCAAAGAAAATCAGATTGCCAGTTTGATGTGGTCGAATAGAATTCCTTGAAACGAATTCTCATGGAGTATCTGATGACTTAGCACATGAAATTATATGTTGTAAAATAGTGCCACATAGTGTGGCGAGGGCAGGGGTCAAAACAAATTACAATAAAATGTGTCATTGAGACACTGTTACTTAGTCTATATGAACACTACTGTCATGCTATGTGAAAGCATATGGCCATATGGAAACAAATGATTTGACTATGCATGTTGCATAGCAATGTGGCCGCTCTATGTGAACTAGCCCTAAGTTTGTAGTTTCAAAGTCGGGCACCCTCCCATCTTATCGCGCCCGACTAGTTGATCAATGGGAAGGAAGTGGCACTCATTTCACTTTCTCATTTTTTATTTTTTTCTAATAAAGGAAGTTCGACAATAGCCTAATATCCCAAACTTTAATTAATAGAAAGAACAACAATACAAGTGAATGGGCCTAGCACCTATGGGACCACCCAAAATCCCACAAAAGAAGGGGCTGCTTAAAACTTGCTAGAAAATATTACAAACAAGGTTGATAACCTTTTGTCCCCCTCATGGGGGGCACTTGGTTTTGTTTTTTTTTGCTCTCAAGGAAAAACACTCTATGATGTCTAAAAGGCAGGGGCTTCTTACAATTGGAAATTTATTTGCCTAAAAGGAAAAGAGATTTCTTGATCGACCATTCTTTAGGAGGGCTACCAAATTTGGCAGCACACCTCTCTTTCTCTTTCGAAGGGTCGCACTTCCTATAGCATTTCCACAATGCAGAGGAAGAATCAATTGCTTCACCCAATAATGCTTGCTTCGAGTTGATTTATCCCTGTAGCAATGTTATTCTCCCAAGGGCCCACCAGACTGGCATTGATTTAGGGCAAGATCATAATAGGTATATCAATTTCTCATTTTATTTGTTTATCACTTTTATATCTACTTTCAAGTATGGGAAATCCATAAGATTGGAGTTTCGGAGTCGGATTCCCAATGCCCACCCTTCTATCTTCACCAAGGAAGGGGCATCATTTTCATAAGATTTTGCAAGCAACCATCTTGCCACACCCATGACCAGTTGTTTTGGCACTTAATGAACTTTGTTACAAAAGATCCTTCCTCTTTGATTTTTGCAAAAGTAAGGCCACATGGTATCTCATAAGAACCTATATTCTTTTTTTTATGGAGGTTTAGCAAGCGCCTACTCCTTCAAGCTCTAACTTTTAAAGAACAACTATACAGATGAATGGGCATAGTGCCCATAGGACTCCCTGTATCCCACAAAGCAGGGGGTAGACAAGGTCACATCTGGTTACAATTGATTTAATCTGGCCAAAGCCATTACATGTACAACCTGGGGATTGAACACAAGACCTCCGCCTCAATAGGCTAGTGCTTAATCAACCCACCTATAGGACGTGGACAAGAATCCGGACTTCATCATTTATGTTGTTTAGATATTCAACAAGATCTTGCATTAAAGAGTACAAGGGTACATTTGAGACTTGTCTTTAGTTTCCTTGTTGATAAAAATCAATAGAAGGTGGAGCATAGAGCATTCAAAAAAGGTTCTTAAAACAAAAAAAAAAAGAGGAAAGAAGAAGAAAGAAGAGAAAAGGAAAGAGAAGGAGATTTAATAAAAGGAAAAGAAGAAAGATATTAGAAAGTGTTACCGTTAGTGTCCATGTGAAAGGTCAAATGGCCACCGAACACTTTTGTATATGTTCTTTAATAAAACATATAGTTGCCTGGCCAGCCATAGACTATAAGTTTGACTGCATTTGTAACACCTAAGAAGTTTGTGTTCGTGCTTCCTGTATACTGTGTTCTTCTACGTATTTTGTAGCCTCTGTGTAGAGTATCATGTGTGGTGTTTGGAGATCGGTTTTCTACTCTGAGGATATCATCGTGGAGCTCTAGGGAAGGAGAGCACAGTTTGGTGCATCACCAACAAAATACTTCACTTGTATCAGAGCATTTCGATGCAAAAGCTTTGTTCCTTTTGTGTGAGCAAAGGGAGCACCCACCTACCCATCCGAGGCTTTCTCCAAGGCTTACAACTAAGGTGCGGACTAAGGTGGCGACCAAGGCATAGACCTTGGCATACCTTGTCATCGGAGTCACCGAAGTCACCGTTGGCTGCGTGCGAGGGAGGACCTCAATGATCAAGGAAGATAGAGGTTCCCGGTACTTCCCGAGAGATCATCCATCCTAGTATTGTTCCCCCCGGAACTCGCTTAACTGTGGAATCTATTGCCACTAAGCTACACTCTTGTGCTGTCTGAAGAAGGGGAAAGACTAAGGTGAACATTACCCTGAACATGTTTTGGTCCCTCAAAGCTTCATTTTTTGCTTTCAAAGCATGTTTTTGAAGCATTTTTGAGGTGATTTTTGGTGTCATTCTAGAGTACTTTCATGCATAGTTCTCCTCACACAGGTCCAAGAACATCAAGAAGTGCTCTTTGTACTTCTTTGATAATGAGTATTCACCTTTGGGGTGGTGTTTTCAGCCACACTCGCAAAACTACAGGTTTCTCAAAGGTTTTCAATTGTAGTGGAAGTAGCCACTACAAACTTATGCAAGTTTTTCGAACTTAAACAAAAGAGTTGATAGACACTTGCAGGTGTTGTTGGCTAGTTTTTGGGCTGTGCATTCAGCCTTTCAGTATCATTTTACTGCATACATTGAGCACATACACACTAGGTATGCTTCTATGGATACCGCTTATGTACGTCCACGTGGTCATTGATATAGCGATTATGTTTTTGCATAAAATTTTTTACGTTTGATAAAGAGGGTCATGGTGACGTTTTCTTAAATAGGAGACACCCTGATGTCGGGATCTCTTCAGTGATGCAAGTGGAAGACTAACCCTGCCTCCCCATAGGAGATGTATGATAGTTGTTCATAGGTGCTCGATAAGCCTAGTTGGCTTCTTTTGGGTAAGTGATTATATGTAGTGGTCAGTGATTCACTATACAGATTTTTGTTTTTATCGACTATACAATGGTCAATTTACTCGTTGATACACTTATTGGTGTGAGCACATTTATTCTCACATACTCCTTTTGGTTGGTCATTACTGTTCACTAATTCATTTTTCTGGGAAGGCTGCTGAATTATCTCCCAAAATCTGACACTTAGTCATCCTTCTTTGGGCCTTAGTGGGGTTTGGACTCTTCTAGCTCCATTATCATTCTATTCAATTCTCTATCATCATGGCATCAAAGGTCTCAGGCACGTCTGGTGCATCAGGGTAGTGCCAGTGTTCCAAGGAGGAGCTATAACTTGTAGGGCAAAGGCCATTTTGAGATCCGAAAATTTGATGGCACAAACTTTGTTGTATGGAAGAATCAGATTAAAGATGTGCAGATTTAGAGGAGGCAATGGAAGCCAGTAAATAAAATCTCAAAGAAGCTTGTTGACATGGATGAAGATGATTGGGATGAGTTAGATAAAATAGTTAGGTCTACCATTCGATTGCACCTAGCAGATAATGTTTACTTTATAGTATTGGACTGTGAAGGTGCAGAGGAGCTTTGGAAGAAGTTATGCAATACATATGAAAAAGAAACGACATCAAACAAAGTGTACCTGATGAGAAACTTATATGATCTTCGCATGAAGGATACAGATAGTGTTGCTGCTCATTTGAATGAGTTTGATGCCATATTTTCCTAGTTATAGGCTCAAAAAATGGATATGGATAATGAAATGAAAGCAACCTTGTTGTCATGCAGCTTGCCATCATCATGGTGTTTTGCACAACTATTAGCAATAGTGCACCTGGTGGTATATTAGTCTATGATGGCATATGTGGAGCACTCCTCAGTGAAGAAATTCATAGAAAATATATGGTTGGCACTCACAGTGGACATGCATATAATGTTCGTGATTCTTACCAAGGAAAGAATCAACAATGTGGCAAGAGCAAGAATAAGGAAAAGAATGGTCAACAGAATAAGAGTAGAAGTAAATCAAGGAAGAGGGATATGGAATGCCATTATTATCATAAGAAAGAACACATGAAGAAAGACTCTTATGCATTAAAGAGTGCTAAAGGTAAAGGACCAAAGGTGGTCTTCTATGCTCAGTCCTTTTGCATATCAAAGGGCAATATGGTTATTGCAAAAGGTATTTGGCATGGTCGTTTGGGCCATATATCTCGTACTGGAATGGAAAATATTTCTCATTTTGGCTACTTACCTATGTTATCTTTCTCTGATTTTTCATTTTGTGAGCATTGTCAATATGGAAAGCAAACCACAAATGTGCATAGAACGCACATTGACTCTTCAATTCAGCCTTTAGATCCCATTCATACAAATGTGTGTGGTCCTATGCCGACAAGGTCATTAGTGTTGATATATTTAGGTAGTGATGTGTGTGAACACTCTAGGACCGTCGGGGCACTTTTTTCCCTCTTTAGGAGGTTTTTTTCCCCCCGCTTGTATATACGCCTATTGCCCTAATGGGCTACTTATCTTTGTACATTCTCTAGTAATACATTCAGTATTGTGTGTTGTGCTCCAAGCTTCTTCTTCTTCTTCCTTGTGCTGTTCGCGTGCTTCCGCAGACGTCTATCTCCAACAATTGGTATTAGAGCAGGTTGTCGCTTCATCTAGGGCGCCATTGACACTCCTCCGGTTGCAGTCTCATAATCGCACGAATTTTGGTGAGCATACTCTGTGTGTTTTCGAGATCAAAACCGCTTCGCTTTGTGGTGCCGAAATCGCGATCTGAGCTCGTTTCGGCCTCTGAACGCAGTATCACAGTGCTTGTGCAGGCTATTTTGTCTTTTTGTGCCAAAGGTATATACTAGTTTTTGTTCGCCAGTATAAGCGTCTCGAAGTCTGCTACAGGTCTAGTGGAATTTGTCTGGGCAGTTTTGTTCAACTTTTTGAGATACAGTCAATTTTCTACATCAAGGTATTTTAGTCACCGGCCATGGCTGAAAGCAATGATGTATTCCATATGTTGGTTGTTGAGGATAAGTTGGATGGTACCAACTACCCATTGTGGCCTTATATGATGCGACATGTATTGGTTGCAAAAGGACTGTGGAACATTGTGTAGGGTGTTGAAAAATGTCCTATCACACCTGCAACTGTTACAACTATAGGTACTGAAGCTGATGCAGAAGGTGTCGAAGATGATGATATTCTGCATATTCCTATTCGTGCTTCGATTTCTGCTGCATCTACTGCAGAGCAGATTCGCTGGGATGGCAGAGATGCACAGGCACATGCAATGATAGCTTTGTCTGTCAAACATGCCATTATTCCTCACATTCGCTCTTGCAGAACAACTAAGGATGCTTGGGATACACTTACCACATTGTACCAAGCTAGGAATGAGGCTCATGTTGCTTACCTCCAAAAACAGTTGGAGAGTGAGCACATGAATGAAGGTGATTCTATGGATAGTTTCCTAACAAAGATCAAAGACTTGAAGGAACAGTTGATTTTTGTTGATGAGGTTATACCAGATAGCTCACTTGTGCAGACCGTTCTGAATGGTCTTCCTGATTCATATTAGAGTTTTGCTTCTACTCTTCGGTTGATGATGAAAGGCAATCCAAATGCCTTATCATTTGACGAGTTAGTCTCTGTTCTGTTGTAGGAAGATTAGTCCACGCAGAACAGGTCCATTATGCGAGTTGCAGAGCAAGCTTTCCTCGCTAGTCAGAAGGGCAAAGGAAAATGGAGCTCTTCAACTAGTAAGCAGAAATTTGATAATTCTGCATATTTGAAGAAGGAAGATATAGATGAGAAGAAATCAACAAAGCAGAAATTGTTTTGTAAATATTGTAAAGGGAATGATCATATCATAAAGAACTGTCCAAAACTGGCTGCTAAAGAGGCAAAGAAGAAAGAGTCTGGAATGGTTGTTGCAGAGGCCTCTACACCAAAAACAGTGTTTGCTAATCTTGTGCAGGAAGAAGAATGGGTGTTTATTATTGTCTGCAGTTTTGACCCATCTTCTCATGAGCAGTGCATGTCTGCAGTAGACTCAGATGTTTGGTATTTTGACAGTGGGGCGACCAAACATATTACCTCGCAGCACAGTTTCTTCTCTTCACTCGAGCCTGCCCCTACAAGGAATACTATTACATGCGCCAACAACTCCTCTTATCCTGTTATGGGAGTTGGTAAGATCATTTTGACTATTGTTGATGGTAGTTCTTTCACTTTGTCAGATGCTTTATTTGTGCCAGGGATCAAGAAGAACTTGTTATCAGTTTCTGCATTAGCCAAGATTGGCTTGGTTGTGAAATTTATTGATGACAGGTGTACAGTTCATGATCTGTCAAATGGCGATGTGATTATTGCTTCTGGCATTTTATGTCGTGGGTTGTATAAGCTCATAGACTATGAAAGACCTATAAATGATTTGGCATGTCCAGTAAATGATTCTCAGGCTATATCAGATGCAAAGCTTTGGCATGCACGCTTTGGTCATCTCACTTTTGCTAGTTTGCTGCGCCTGCAGAAATCTGAAATGGTGTCCTCTTTGCCGAAACTTGAGGCCAAACATGTTTGTGAAGGCTATATTTTGGGCAAAATGCAGCGTTCATCCTTTCCAAAAGATGGTTCAATTCGGGTTACTCAAAAATTGCAGCTTGTACATAGTGATGTATGTGGTCCTATGCAGACACCTTCTTTTGGGAATTATCTTTACTTCATG
Organism: Ceratopteris richardii; assembly: GCA_020310875.1. NCBI lineage: Eukaryota > Viridiplantae > Streptophyta > Polypodiopsida > Polypodiales > Pteridaceae > Ceratopteris > Ceratopteris richardii. Next base: position 126,055,596 of record CM035410.1, on the reverse strand, counting down.
ACTTTTGTCGATGATTTTTCCAGGCATGCATGGGTATATCCATTGAAGGCAAAGTCCAAAGTGTTCATGTGCTTCAAACAGTTTTTGGTTTTGGCTAAAAATCTGTCAGCGTGTAAAATGGGCACCCTCCGTTCTAATCGAGGGGGGGAATATATGTCTTCTGATTTTAATGCATTTCTGGCTGAACGTGGGATAAAACACCAGTGTACAGTGCCGTATACACCTCAATAGAATGGAGTTGCTGAACGAAAGAACAGATCACTCATGGAGATGGCGAGGTGTATGGTTAAGAGTCAAGCTTTACCACATAGTTTCTGGCTTGAGGCTGTCATGTGTGCAGCATATGTACTTAACATGTGTCCCATTAAAGCGCTGCAGTCTATTACTCCATATGAGGCTTGGCATGATCGCAAGCCATCTGTTTCTCATCTGCGTGTTTTTGGTTGTTTGGCATATGCATTAGTGCATGAACAAGATCGTAGAAAATTAGATGATAAAGCAGTAAAATGTATTTTTGTTGGGTATAGTTCTGAAAGTAAAGGCTATCGTCTGTATCATCCACAGACTAAACGCATTCTGGTTAGCTATGATGTTGTTTTTGTGGAAGATGATATTCAGCCATTGCTTTCATGTACTAAGGAGACATCTGTTAGCTCCAAAGACATGTATGATACTTTGCTGCCTCTTTTTACAAGTGAATAGTCTAGTGCTGGTCCTAATGAGGCAACTTCTCAGCCTTTGCAGGTTTCATGTGATGATACAAATCATTCCATTTCTGATGGAGATTTACATGATGCACTAGTTGATGAGAGAGCTGATATTGAGCAGGCATAAACTATGCCAAAATGGCTGGGTGCATGACAGCAAATTAGATGCACCTCTATCATATCATACTTGTTCAGGCTCTCATAGTGCCTCTTTTGCATCAGATTGCTATGCTATGGCTGCATCTAGTCTCTGTGATGAGAATGAGCCTGCTTTGTTTGATGAAGCACAAAATTCAAAAAATTGGATGGTTGCTATGCAATCTGAATATGATGCAATAATGAAGAATGGTACTTGGTCTTTATGTGACTTGCCACCTGGCAAGAAGGCCATTGGCACTAAGTGGGTATACAAGCTGAAGCATAACCTGATGGTACAGTTGATAGGTATAAGGCTAGGCTTGTTGCAAAGGGTTATGCGTAGGAAAGAGGCATTGATTTTGATGAGACCTTTGCACCTACATGTCGTATGACTATTGTTCGGAGCATTTGTGCACTTGCAGCCCATCATGGTTGGAATGTACATCAGTTGGACATTAAAACTTCATTCCTGAATGGTGACTTGCATGAAGAAGAGTATGTTTTTCAGCCCCGTGGCTTTGTGCAAAAAGGGCATGAAAACTAGGTGTGCAGGTTAAAGAAGGCATTATATGGTTTAAAGCAAGCACCACGTGCTTGGTATGAGTAGATACATACCTATCTGATTGCACATGGTTTTGAGAACAGTCCAACTGAAAGCACCTTATATGTTAAGTGTGCTAATGATGTGCTTCTGATCATTGTTGTCTATGTTGATGACATGCTGCTCACTCGTCCTACTGAGACGCGTATTGCTGATTTTAAGGTTGATTTGCATGCCTCATTTGAGATGTTTGATTTGGGGCATTTGCATCACTATTTGGTCATTCAATTTGTGCAAGTTGATGGTGGAATGGCTTTGTGTCAAATGAAATATATTGACACATTGTTGCAGCGTTTTGGCCTTGAAGACTGTAAACCTATTGCCACTCCTATGGAGACAGGTTTACGATTGAGTCTTCATGATGCTGGAGATGCATTTGATGCTATCCTCTATCAGCAGGCTGTTGGATGCCTGATTTACTTATGCATTACTCGACCAGATGTTTAGTTTGTTGTCTCACAGATGAGCAGATTTATGCATTGCCCAGGTGTCAAGCATTGGCAGGCGGTTAAGCGCATCTTTCGCTACTTGAGTGGTACTCGGTTACTTGGGTCGTTTTACCCCAAGGGGGGATCACTACCGCCAGATTTGCATGCTTTATCTGACTCAGACTGGGTTGGTTGCTATGACACTCGTGTGTCCACTAGTGGCTTTTGCTTCATGCTTGGTAGCTCATGTATATCTTGGTTGAGCAAGAAGCAGCCTACTATGGCCACTTCCAGTTGTGAGGCTGAGTATAGGGAAGCTTTCACAGCTACTGTTGAGTGTGTGTGGCTCAGACACCTTATGGCTTATTTGGGTGTTGGTCAGTCTTCTGCCACCACCATCTTCACTGACAATCAGAGCGCATTGGCAGTTGCGAGGAACCGTGTGTTCCATGCTCGCACTAAGCACATTGAGGTACATTATCATTATGTCAGGGAGAAGTTCTCTGTTGGGGAGATGGCTTGGCATATGTGCCCATGCAGGAGAACATAGCATACCTTTTCACGAAGGCTCTACCCAGGGAGAAGTTTGAAGCTTTCCGCAAAGCTTTGGGCTTACTTCCTTTTGTGGAGTGATTTCCACTTAGCTTGGCACTTCCTTATACATGAATGCCAGCTACTTGTTCACCGCATCACTCCGAGGGGAGATTTGTTGATGTATTTAGGTAGTGATGTGTGTGAACACTCTAGGACTGCCAGGACACTTTTTTCCCTCTTTAGGAGGTTTTTTCCCCCGTCTTATATATACGCCTATTGCCCTAATGGGCTATTTATCTTTGTACATTCTCTAGTAATACATTCAGTATTGTGTGTTGTGCTCCAAGCTTCTTCTTCTTCCTTGTGATGTTCGCGTGCTTCCGCATACGTCTATCTCCAACAATTAGGTGGTTCTCTTTACTTTGTCACTTTCATAGATGATGCTCCTAGAAAAATTTGGGTATATCCTATCAAATTGAAGGATGAAAATTTAGTAGGCCCATAAGTAATACCACAGGTCCAAGATTTACAACATAGAATCTAGCAATCTTCCAATATTGACAAAACATGAACATACCACACTTAATCATACAAATGATGAGACAAAGATAGAGAAAGATTAGACAACATGTGTAAAGTGTTACGTAAGCCACTGCTTACTCACACTATCATATATACAAATGTCAATTTACAATGTGGGAGCAAAACTCTCAACCACTCTATGTGAACAGAAATAGATGGATGAGTGAATGTACAAATGTTACAAACATACTCAGATGTAGGAATAGAAATCTGAATATGTATGAGACGTATGACTTGATAGGTTGTAGAAGAGTGTATATGAGTGACAAAAAGAGGAAGGATCAGTCTAAAATTGATAATTAGCAAACCCTCATCTGAACTTAGGCTATGGAAGACCCTAAGTCAGATACATGTGTGAAAGATCACATACTTACAAAACTAGCAAGAATGCTAACAAGTTTGCTATCAGAAATCCTCAAACTCATATGAATATACCTTCTTGAACACCTCATCCAAATATGCATAAAGCATACATGTACTAATTCTCTTGTACCTATGCGGAATAGGACTCCTCCTTATATGGATGTCACTTCCATAAACTTCAAGTAGTACCTGTGTGCATAAAGAGAATATGTACCTGAATTCTTAACATAAGATGCACATCTTATGTTAACCACCATCCAATGTCTTTGAAGTAACCCGAAATCTTCATGTAGAAGACAATCTTCAAATACATCATGTGAATGGCCGATCCACACCATCAAGCTGCTAATAGATAAGTCCTCTCCATAAGCAAAAGTGTGAGCACACTCTTCTTCTCCAAGAAGAACTCCATAGCCGCTCCTCAACATGCTCCAAAATAGCAACATGGCTGCCCCATGTGTGCTAGAAGCACCACCTCTATTGAGGTACCAAAGCTCCAAAGCTTGGTGTTGCAAAAGGTGTAGGATGCTTTAACAAAGTGACTCAAGCTTGTTATATAGTATTTGATGACCCCTCAAAAGCACAATAAAAACAACTTCGCAATAGTGTTTTGAAGTTAGCGATTGTGTGCATTATGCGAAAATCTATGTGAATCCATCCGCTCGCTTTTAAAAAAGCTTTTTGAAAAAGTTTTACGCAATCTATGCCTGATGGGTATCAAACTCGGGTCACAACTATGAGAGGACAACGACGTATCCATTGTGCCCAACGCTTTTACTTGTTGAGAGGAGTAATATAATATGTACACATGCTGTGTACTGTGAGCAAAATTTGACCAATGGACATTGTTTCCAACAATCCCCCCTCTAATGTCATATTGGTATAAAATGAATTGAACATGTAACTTCATTTATTTGCAAATTGTCATAAACTTCAAACTTGTACTCCCGAATTGACCTTCAAATCTTTTTTTTCAAAAGTCTTCTTCAAAACTAAATTTGACTTTCTTCAAATTCCAAAAACTGAACTTGCTGAATATGAACCATAATACTTGAGAAAATATGCAAACTAGATATCCAATAGTGTACTCATCAAGCAATCATTTGCTTGACAACAAATGTAGCAAGTACTGACTCTGAACCTATTATCTCCTGTCTTCTCAAACCTGAAAACATACACTAGGATCCACATATTTGCATTTACCATACGAAAGCTTTCTCAAGATACTTCTGCTGCATCATGTAAATACTCTAAACATAATGAAGAACTGAATCCTAGGACTTGTGATTGACAACTCACAACTTAGTGCATTATGAACACTGCTGATTCATCTCTGACTGTAGTCAAGTCAAGTCAACTTAACTCAGTTGAACTCATGAGTCTCACCAAAATTTCACATCTATGATGTCACCTTGTCATCATCCTTGTTCTATATGAAAGTCTTTCATACCTCTTTCCTTTAGAACCTAGTATTAAACATATATGTGTGCACTTCTAAAACATACCTTTTTGAAATATCAAATTTCTCTTTAATAGAACTCTGGAACCTTCTGTTGAACAGGAACACCTAACAAGAACTTTCTCCAGACATTCTCCTTCTTCCTTCTTCTTTCAAAGCTGGAACATAAAGAGAAACTGACAAAGGAAATATAGGAATACCTGTAGGTATGACTCTGCATTCTTTCACATATGGCTGAAAATAAGTCCATGTTTCATCATCCCCTTGGATGATTTAACACTACTATCCATAATTCTTCAAATATATCAGACTTTATGAAATCTGGAATGTCTTCCTTCTTTCAATAAATCTGTCCTTTAGTGATCAAATACCTGTATCTGTAACAAAAATTCTGAACTCTTTTTATTAGCACTAAAGTTGCCAATAGCTTCCACTATTACTTCCACAGCTTCCCATATTATAGAATAAGGTTAGCTAATCCATTTCATGATAACAAAAAACCTTACTGAAAGCATTTTAGGATCCATAATCTTCTGCAACATAACAAGTATCTTCTTCTATTTGTAGATATCTGACTCATAAATACTCAAGATCTTCATGATCATTCAAGATCATCCAAGATCATACAAGATCATACAAGATCTATCAAGATCTTACAAGATCATATGAGATCATCCAAGATCAATGATCTCTCCAACAAAATACCTATGTAGAATCTGCTCTCATCAAACCTTCATGACTGAATGTTTGATTTGCTACCTGAATGTCTCCAAGTGTCCATGCTTCTCACAAAGTTGTAAAAGTTTTCTTTAAACAAATCCTTCCCAAGAATTTGCAACTCCTACTTGAAACATAAGTGGACAAACTTCTCACCTTGAGAACTCCAAAAGCTGCAAGTTGATACTTCATATCTTCATATTCTACCTGGATGAAATGCGATAGTATTTGCTTGACTTTCTTTTGGCTAACTCCACTTCTTAATCAAATGATAGGATCTGATGGAACATATTTTTGAATACAAGCATGTATCCAAAAATCAAGACAAACATAGAAAGTAGATTCTCCGTTTGACTGGTACATCAAAAAAGCTAATTTTTCTGAAGTTTTTTGAAAATACTGAATATGAGGTAACTTTTTCCAAACATAAAACCTTTGTCCCAGTCACCAACATCTTCTATAAATACTCATTTTTCTAAAGAAGAAACATACTTCTCTGCAACTTTTCATATACCAAGTAGCTTTGTATTGACACTCCAAGAATTCTTTGAGGGAACATATAGCTGCCTGCTCCATATCTTCAACTTATATATAACTCATACATATGAGTCAAAACATACAAGTTGTCTTCAAAATCTGCTGCTTTTCTTTCTCTCAATGCAATTCTTTGTCAAATCTACTAAATCATGATCAAGTATAATGCAACACAAGAAACTGTGTCTTCTTTATACTATCTTCACACAAGATGTTCTCGTAGACTTGTCTTTGGATCTACAGGATAAAATGGGAAAAGTATATGGAAAATATGTGAGAAAAAGAAATCTTACTTTTCTTTTGGAATATTGGACTTTCTTCTTGTGCATTTTTCTCCCACTTGATGATGTCAACATCTTCAAACTTCTCTTCCATACCTTTTGTTCTCTTCATCTTGAAGTAGCAAACACTCTTAACTTCTTCAAATGAACTTTTCTCTTCCTCTAGTGCTAAGAGTAAGAGACAAAACAAACATGGTATACAAATGGAAGTGAACATAGAATCATGTTTTACCATCTCCTCATATTTCCTGAATCAAAATTCTGCTTCAAAGGACTTATATGCTCTTCACCTTTGTCTAAGAACCTTTAACTTTCAAATAATGAAAGTATGTAAAAGCACTCCTTGAATCCTTCAAATCTCTTCATAATTGCTCTTCTAAGATATGACGTGCAAATGATAATCTGATAGAAGAAACTAATACCTGTGATTTGATGTTGATTTGGTTCCTTCGTCTTCTCCAAACCATTGTTCTTCCTTGAATTTGAAATAGTCTTCTCTTCATCAAGTCTTAGTCTTCAAATAATACTTTTGTAAAGTATTTGCATACTCTTCCAAAAATATTCGACTGCTAACACATCGTCAACTTCATACTCCAGACTGATGAATAAACATGTAACAGAATTGCCTAATTCTCAAATCTCTACTCATCTAGAGTAAGTGTGTATGTCAAATGTCAAATATTAGAAGATGCCCTTAAATCATACGTTGTAAACCTGGAAGTCTGGGATGGATATCTAAGATCCTGGATGCTCTGATACCAAATGTCGAAAATTTAGTAGGCCCATAACTAATACCATAGGTCCAAGTTCCATAGGTCCAAGATTTACAACATAGAATCTAGAAATCTTCCAATATTGAAAAAACATGAACATACCACACTTAATCATACAAATGATGAGACAAAGAGAAAGATTAGACAACATGTGTAAAGTGTTACGTAAGCCACTGCTTACTCACACTATCATATATACAAATGTCAATTTACAATGTGGGAGCAAAACTCTCAACCACTCTATGTGAACAGAAATAGATGGATGAATGAATGTAGAAATGTTACAAACATATTCAGATGTAGGAACATAAATCTGAATATGTATGAGATGTATGGCCTAATAGATTGTAGAAGAGTGTATATGAGTGATAGAAAGAGGAAGGATAAGTCTAAAACTGATAATCAACAAACCCTCATCTAAACTGGGGCTATGGAAGACCCTAAGTCAAATACGTGTGTGAAAGATCACATACTTACAAAAGTAGCAAAGAATGCTAACAAGTTTGCTGTCAGAATCCTCAAACTCATATGAATATACCTTCTCGAACACCTCATCCAAATATGCATAAAGCATACATGTACTGATTCTCTTGTACCTATGTGGAATAGGACTCCTCCTTATATGGATGTCACTTCCATAAACTTCAAGTAGTACCTGTGTGCATAAAGAGAATATGTACCTGAATTCTTAACATAAGATGCAAATCTTATGTTAACCACCATCCAATGTCTTTGAAGTAACCCAAAATCTTCATGTAGAAGACAATCTTCAAATACATCATGTGAATGGCCGATCCACACCATCAAGCTGCTAATAGATAAGTCCTCTCCATAACCAAGAGTGTGAGCACACTCTTCTTCTCCAAGAAGAACTCCGTAGCCGCTCCTCAACATGCTCCAAAATAGCAACATGGCTGCCCCATGTGTGCTAGAAGCACCACCTCTATTGAGGTACCAAAGCTCCAAAGCTTGGTGTTGCAAAAGGTGTAGGATGCTTTAACAAAGTGACTCAAGCTTGTTATATAGTATTTGATGACCCCTCAAAAGCACAATAAAAACAACTTCGCAATAGCATTTTTGAAGTTAGCGATTGTGTGCGGTATGCAAAAATCTATGTGAAGTCGTCCGCTCGCTTTTAAAAAGCTTTCCGAAAAAGTTTTGTACGATCAGCTCCTGACAGGTATCGAACCCTGGTCACAACCATGAGGGGACAACGATGTATCCATTGCACCTAGCGCTTTTACTTGTCGAGAGGAATAATATAATATTTATACATGCTGTATACTCTGAGCAAAATTTGACCAATGGACATTGTCTCCAACAGACTATACCTCACATGAATTTAGCCTTTTCTGTCAATCTAGAGGAATTATTAGGGAGTTTACATCTCCTTATATCCCAATATAGAATGGTGTAGCTAAAAGGATGAATAGAACTATTCAAGATAGAGTAGTTTCTATGTTGCATCATGCAAACCTTTCACAAGGCTTTTGGGCAGAAGCAGTATTGACTACAATTCATGTGATCAACTTTTCACCTAGTACTGCCAAAGGTGTGAAAGTGGCACAAGAATTATGGACAAGGAAGCCCTCCATATTATGATCATCTTCAATTTTTTGGGTGTGAAGCATATGTTCATATACCCAAGAGTCTTATACAAAAGTTGGACGATAAGTCAAAGAAATGCATTTTTCTTGGATATGATCAAGAAGGACAATTTGGATATCACTTATGGGATCCTAAAACACGATCAATGATCAGAAGTAGTGATGTCATTTTCAATGACTCTAAGATGCATAAATTTCCCATTAAGGAGGTTGAAGTGAGAAGAGTGGTGTTTGAGGATACTAGTCCTCTAGTTAGCATGCATAAAAATGATGTACATGGGGATGTTAAAGAGAATGTCCGATCAGATCAGTCTGCAAATGTTCCTGTTCAACAATCATTGAGATGCTCTAAACGTGTCTCACATCCACCTAATAGATATGTTCTAGGTTTGTATTTTCTTATGCTAACAGATGTTGGTGAGCCGTCTTGCTACAAAGAAGCTATGCAGACAACGGATCATGTGAAGTGGGAGCATGCCATGAAGAGTGAGTTGGATTCTATTCATAAGAATGGTACTTGAGATTTAGTACCTTTGCCAAAGGGTAGGAAATCATTACCATGTAAATGGGTATATAAGTTGAAACTCACATCTGATAGTGCTTCTCTGAAGTATAAAGCATGACTTGTTGCAAAGGGTTTTAAGCAACAACATGGTGTTGATTTTGAGGAAATCTTCTTTCTAGTGATCAAGATGACTACCCTGCACATATTGCTTGGATTCATTGCAATGGAGGACTTAGAGCTAGTCCAAATGTATGTGAAAACTGCTTTCTTGCATGGAGATCTTACATATGAGATCTATATGGAACAACCAGAGGGTTATGTATTTCTTGGGCAAGAAAGACTAGTTTGTAAGCTCAAGAAGAGCTTATATGTACTTAAATAGTCCCCTAGACAATGGTACCAAAAGTTTGATGCTTTTATGAAGTCTCAAGGCTATTCTCGAAGTAATGAGGATCATTGTCTCTACACAAAGAGATGCTCAGATGGCAGCTTGATATGCTTGATACTTTATGTCGATGATATGTTGATTACTGGGAAGTCCTCTTATGACTTGTCAATTCTCAAAAATAAGTTGAGGCTGACATTTGATGAGAAGGATTGGGGGGATGCCAAAAATATTTTTGCCATGCACATTATTTGTGATAGGAGTAAAAGATGCATATACTTGTCTCAAAGTGAGTACATATCCAAAGTACTTCACATGTTCAATATGTAGGGCGGAATGGCATTGAGTACACCTTTACCCACATACATGAAACTGATCAAGGATGATTGCCCCAAATCCGATGAGGAAAAGGAATTCATGAACAAAATTCCTTATCAATCCGCTATTGATAGTCTCATTATGTTATGGTAGCTATGAGACCAGACATTGCATTTGCAGTGGGAATTGTGAGTAGATATATGTCTAGTCCTGGCAAAAAACATTGGGCAGTGGTCAAGATGATTTTGAGATATTTGAGTGGCACTAGGACAAGTGTCTATGTTTAGGCAGAGGGAAAGCATCCATTATTGGTTACACAAATTCTGACTATGCTGGTTGTGTAGACATCATAACTCTACATCAAGGTACATTTTTCATTTTGCTAGAGGTGCTATCTCTTGGAGATCTCTTCGTCAAGAATGTACAGTTGTTTTCACCATAGAAGCAGAGTATGTTGTAGCAAGTGAGGCATTTAAGGAAGCATTGTGGCTTTCTCGTCTTGCTTGTGATCTGGGTTTACCTCAGCATGTACCTCATTTGCTCAATGATAGCCAGAGTGCCATTGCTTTGGCTAAGAATCCGGTCTATCATGCAAAGACCAAGCACATTGAGGTGAGGTATCACTTCATTAGAGATTGCGTAGCCAAGGAGCGCATTATTCTTGAGAAATTTCACACTCAAGATAATGTTGTAGATGCTTTGACTTAAGCTCTACCACAGGATAGCTTTCGACACTGTTGTAACTTGATGTGGGTTACTTTATTCATGATCTTACACAGTCACTTGTATACTGTGTAACATGCCCATCAACTGGGAGGTATAGTTTATATACTTACACTCGGGTATTCTTTATCATTCTTCATTTTTCTCACATAGTTACTTTGGCCATATTGGCCTTTAGTGGGAGATTTTTACCGTTAGTGTCCATGTGAAAGGCCAAATGGCAACCAAACACTTTTGTATATGTTCTTTAATAAAACATATAGTGGCTTTGTCGGCCATAGACTATAAGTTTGACCGCGTTTGTAACACCTAAGAAGTATGTGTTCATGCATCTTCTGTGCTTTGTTTTTTTGTGTATTTTGCAGCCTATGTGTAGAGTACCGTGTGCAGTGCTTGGAGCTCGATTTCTACTCTGAGGATATCATCGTGGAGCTCTTGGGAAGAAGAGCACATTGTGGTGCATCACCAACAAAATGCTTCAAAAATAAGTGAAATCAATGTGTGCAATCAATGAGGATTAGGAGAAAGCTAAAGTAATTTGTTGTGGGTGGTTTTTTTCAATTTAACGGAATGGGAGGGTCTGTTCCCTCAATGGTGTTCCACAATGTGGGTCTGATTTTGGTAGAAAAGGCCAATGATGCCTTTCTTAGCCTTTTTGGGATTAGCCTCCGATCGTCTCCCTTCCTAGGGAGAGAGTTCTTGCTAAACAAGAAGAGCTCAAAAAAGTTTGCCTCATAGGACAACTGTTTGGTTTGAGACCACCTCTGGACTCCCTCCAACAATGGTTTTGAAAAGAGTGGTTCCTCCGTGGTTTAGTGGTTTGTAAGTGTCAATTCTTATCAGCCAACTATGTGCTATTGGTACTTGAGAATGAAGAAATGGCCTTTCAAGCCCTAAAGGTTGGCTCTTGGCAAGTATGGTGCTCAACGTTATGTCTATTCAAGTGGTTCCCAAATTTTGTTTCGAATAAGTCGAGACTGCCTTGTTTCCCACTGTGGGTGGAACTACCTAACCTTCCCTACTTCCTTTATGATTTTATCGGGGAGATCATTACTCCTATTGGTTACCCAATGGCCTCCAAGGAATATGTTGGGGTTTTCATCTATGAAGGCATGGTGTGCTCTTTCAACACTAGATGGCTTCCATGGATTTGTGTTGAAGCGGACCTTAACCTAATTCTTCCCACCAAGATCAACATAGACATTGGTGAAGGACTCCTTCTTGAATAGGACTTAGTTTACAAAATTTTACCCAATGTTTGCTTTCACTATGGGGTGCAAGGCCACATGATCAAAGAATGCCCGGTGCAAGGCCATGATCAAAGAATGCCCTCTAAGGCAGAAATATTTTTGGCTAGAAGAGAATAAGGAAAATGCTCAAGGAAATTCTTAGGCTTCGGTTGACAAAATCATTATGACCCCTAAAGATAAATCCTCAGATCCAAAACTAGAAAAAGTGGAAGGAACACAATTCAAGGATCATAATTCAAAGGCCTTCATGGAATTAAGGCATAGAAGGATAAGAAGTCTCAAAGGAGGAGGTGGGTTGAATCCCACTCGCTGAGTCCGTGCAACTAACAATATTTTCTATAATCTAGAAAAGGAGATCAATATTTTAGAGTATGAAAAAACAGTTGAACAAATAGGAAACCCCAGCGCCTCCTTCCACAAGCAAGAAAGGTAATCAAGAAGAAGTCACATCCAACAAAGAGGAAGATAACCCTCACAGTGAAAAATCTATCATCGAATCCATGTTTGCAGGTCTTGATGTGTACTCCTTGGTGGGGGAGGCATCTCAAAAATGAAAACTCCCTGCTAGACTCCCATGGAAGATCCCTCTCAAAGGACATCTCGTGTGCTAAGATCCCTCATCCTCTAGAAGACGAGAGGAAGAAAAAAACAAGAAAAAGAGGGTTAAATGCCTGACCAATAAAGATACCTCCCTTCATAAATGATTGTTGTTTCGTACAACATTTTGGGGGTGTCAAACCCCAAAGAACGATCGTGTATGGTCAATGTTTTCAAGATAAAAATGTCAACCCATGCTTTATCTATCTTCAAGAGATCAAACTAGACAAATTCAAGCTTCAAAAGAGGCTAAAGAGCATCTCGGTGTCTCGTGTGGATTCCCACACAATACCAACATGGGACTGATGGTGTAGCTATTGGCATCAAATCGATATGGCACTCATTCTTGATGGATACTATAACAGATCGGAACCATTGGTGGATTGTCACATCTTTTAAGGTTTTAGAATCTCTACCATTGGAGGTCATCCTTTGTGCGGACTTTAATATGCTAGAAGTCTTGTCTCATAGATGGGACAAAAGGGGATGAGTTATACACAAAATTGAGAAAGGTAAATGGGACTAGGTTAAGCTACACCACGATTTGGTGGAAATCAAAGATCTACACAATTTCTCATGGTCGAACATCCAGTTGAGCAAAGATTTTCAAAAATCTAGAATTGATATAAGCTATATCTCATAGAAAATTATTGAAAATTACCGTCTGGCGTCCCTTTCTAAATGTGTGGACCTAGTTTTATTTGACCACTACCTAATGATTCTCACCTTCAAACCTCATTGTAGACATGGGAAGGCCCCTTTGTTTCATGTTGATTCCTCAATCCTCTCTCTTCCTTCCATTCAACAGGTGATCTCCATGACTTGGAGTGAGGACTTTAGATGTTATACCTCTCTAGCTAACTGCTAGAAGATTGTTGTCAAGCAGTCCCAAGTTTTCCTTGTCAAGGCCCAAAAAGAAATTATTAACATTTGATGGGTGACAAGGGAAAATCTTTATCATCGGCTCCAACGTTTGGAGATGGAAGTCAATAATGGTAATTGTCACCTCTAATCAGGACTCCAAAAAAAATTAGAAGAAAACTAAGATAGGAAGAGGAAATTCAAAGAAGGAGCATGCATATTTATTTTAAAGATTGGTGGGTAGGGAAAGTAGAAAAACTAATGAAAGAGATGTGTAATCTCCTCAAGAAGAAGAAACTCAAGGAAGAATCTTACACGATAGATAACAACAGGGTGGAATGCATTTCTATGAAAGAGAATATTGAGTTAGTAACCAACCACTTCACTCAAATGCTAGGGTGTCCACCACAATCACTTCTCAAAGGCTGGATAGCATGGTTGCCATCTTGAGAATCAAATAAAAAAGAATTCCTCTGAACATTGTGCATCTTCTCGACTCCCCTATCATCAACTCAAAGATTCTAAAAGTTATTGATGCTCTAACTACGGGTAAAAGCCCGAGTCTGGATGATCTCAACAACTAATTCTTCAAGACTTTCAAGAGTGACTTAGTGAAACCACTACTTTTGGTGTGGGAGGAGTCCTTACACTTTGGTGCTCTTCCTAACTTTCTTAATGAAGGGGTGATTAAGCTAATTTGCAAAAAAGACAGAAAAAATAGGATTAAAAACTTACAACCCATCACTATGCTACAAATTGGCTATAAAATCTTAGCTAAGGTTCTTGTGAATCACATTACCTTACATCTGGGCTCATGGATCAATGAGGACCTAAAGAGATTCATTGAGGTAAGATCCATCTTGGAGGCTATTATTGATGTGTTGGAAGGCCTAGAATTTTCTAAGGAATGTTCCCTGATGTCCTCTTCATCAAGGTTGATTTTGACAAAGCATACGATCACCTGGAGTAGGACTTCATTCTGCAATCTCTAAAAGACATCGAGTGTGGAAATAAATTCATCAAAATGATCTCTATGCTCATGTGGAATGCCTCGGCTTGAATTAATATCAATGCTCAACTCTGTCAAGAAATTAGGCTAAAATGATCTATCAAAGAGGTTTGTGCTCTCGTTCTGCTTCTTTTTGCCATTGCCCCCATGGCCTTAATTGCTTTATTAACCATCAAGCCCTTGTAGCTAAAATCTAGGGTCTTCGGCTCCCTCATAGTCAGAACCGGATGTTAACGAGACTCTTTGCCAACAACACAAATGCTTTTGTGCATAATGAACCTAATAGTATCAACACCTTCTGACAATGTTCAAAATGTTTTCTATGTTGCATCTCGATCTAAAATAAACCACTTCAAAATTGCTTTCCAAGGCCGTTTAGGGCCCTCACAACAATTTTTGACCAACCAAGGATGTAAAGAAATACATAGTGGACATATTTTTTGGCTCCGTGGTATCCGGACGGGTTTTAAAGTTTCAATGGGCCAGCATTGGAATTGTGTTCTGGCCAAACTGGTACTAAATTAGCCTACTAAAAGGGCATGCACCTCAAATTGGGGGGGGGGGGCATGCTATGGTAATCAATGCCTTCCTCATTTCACCTTTTATCTATTTTCTTGCATGTTGGAGCCCAAAAGACAAAGAATTAGCAAATCTTGAAACTAGTTGTAGAAATTTCCTCTAGACTAGTGATCCCAACAAGAGGGGCATGCCCAAAATATCATGCATTTCATAATTTATCTTTGGGGGGGGGGAGGGGAGAATTTCCTTGAATGCTATGCAATTGGATGTAGGTGTCCATCACCTCCATGTTGGGATAGAATGGCCCCTAAGGCAAATTATGATGCATCTGTCTTTAATAAAAATGGCTTGGAAGAATCAAGATGAACTAGAATTGGATTAGTGGTGAATGTTGATTTCAAGTTTTGAAAGTATTTTTCTACTTCTTCGATCCATGAGAATTTTGCATTTCCTGTAAGATTGGCAAGAGGTGTCACTATCTTGGATTAATTTTTGATAAATAATTTCACATCTCAAACACATGAAGGTGGTTGCCAATCAAGGATTGTCTAGATCTTCTTAAGGTCCATGAATATTCATTTCTCTGAGACAATATATCCTAGAAATTCCACTTTTTTCTGATGGAAATATCATTTCTCCAATTTTGCTTATAAACCTTTTTCCCTTAGTTTCTCTAGAATTATCTTTTAATGACATTCATGCTCCTCTAGAATTTTGGAGAATATCAAAATATCACCTAGGTATATTACCATAAAATCATCTAAATATTCTCAAAAAATATAATTAATCATATGATGAAAGATGATTGGAGCATTTGTGAGATTGAATGGCATAACTATATATTCAAAAAGCCCATATCTCTTTTCAAAATGTTGTCTTCCATTTTTTTTCCTTCTCTAATTCTGACAAGGTTATAAGCTCCTTGAAGGTCAATCTTCGTGAGGAACTTTGGTTTTCCAAGAAATTCCAAGAGCTTTGATATGAGTGGTAGAGGGTATCAGTTTTTTATAGTGAATTTATTCAATCCACAATAGTCTACACACATTCAGAGAGTCCCATCCTTCTTCTTTACAAATAGGGTAGGGGCTTTTGCAAGACACTTTGGGTGTCTGATAAACTCGTTGGCTAGATTCTCATCAATATTCTTGCATAATTTGGTAAGTTCCTCTGGGGATAGCCTATAGATTGGTCCAAAGGGTGATTGTGCTCTCTCTTGAAGTTCTATGCACAATCATAAGGTCTATGCTCTCAGAGGATATCTGCATTCTTGACATGGTATGGCATAGATCATATATGTGGATTCCTTCCTTACTACATGTATGATGGGTTTGGCTCCTACATATGTCAAGTTATTTTGTATATCTTGATGAGTGATTTTATTATTTTCTTAATCAATGTTTGGATTATGTTTCTTTAGTCACGACATTCCAAAGAACATGATTTATCTGGCTTGATATTACATTGAAACATATGTGGGAATAATGATCACCAAGGTGTAACTTTAATGGTCTGGTTTCCTTGGTAATACTCCCAAATGCTAGAGGTCATCCATCTACTACTTCAATTACTATTGGTTTGTTCTTCTGAAGTACTAGAGTCCTATGTTTCTTAACCAATCCTTCATCCATGAAACATGAGGAATTGACTAGGGTTGTAAGGAAAGGGTCTTCTTAGGCATGATCAACCTGACATGGGCAAGACATGTTTCTATGGGTATTGCATGAATTATGAGAACCTTTCTTATATCATGGCTTGGCTATACAATCTCCTTTACAACTAGACTTCCTCGTTCTCCTACTCTACAAGGGTGACTAAGACTCTAGATTTTGTTCTCTTGTTGCAACAATTAATTGCAATATGTTCATGGTTTCCATAGTAGAGGCATAACTTGTTATCTCTCTTTCGCTGTTTCTCTTGTGGGTTAGAGGTTGGAACCTAGTACATCTATTTGTCGAACTTTAGGCATAGGCTCATCTCTGGGAGTGGGTTGGAAGGGTTTCCATTGGTGAAGTCTTCCTTCTATTTGTTTTTTTTTCGTTTCCTTTCAAAAATGTGGTTAATGCATTGAATATCTTGTGTTATGTATTCATTGAATATCTTAACCTTTGGTATTGTAAGTAGGAGGTTCTTCACATCATCTCTTAAGCCCCATCTAAATTGGCTTATGAAGTTATCTTCATGCCAAGTGAGATCACATATCGATTGCCAAAATTTTGATGCATAGGGTAGAGGTAGGGAACTTACCTTGATGTAACTTTGAGAGTTTTGTTTTTGCCACTGGACTCGTTTCTACATCTCCAAACGTGGTGAGCTCTCAAAGAAACCCCTCATAGTCATGAATTACTCCCATGTTCTTCTCCAAGATTGGGGTGAACCATGATAATGCTCGACCAAAGATAAGAAAACCGACCTTGGATGCCTCATGAGGGTATCCATCAGGCTGCATACGAATGTACAATTTAAATTGCTATAAGAATCATGGAACTTTGTGTGATTACCATCGAACATTTATTGCATGCAAATCTTGGGTTTCTTTATGAAGGATGAACTAGGGCATTGATTTACTTGAATGCTTCCTTGATTTGCTTCAAGATTCCATATTTGTTCTTGTAATTCTTGGATGAATGCCCCTACATGCATGGGATGTCCATCTCAGCTTGTGCTTGTTAATGAGTTAGGTCCTCAACTTGTTGTTGGAGACTCTGAATCGATGCCACAACCTCCTCAACCATATTCAGCATGATGTCTAGTCTTCGATAGAAGCTATTCTTGCCAAAATGTTAGGGGAGCACTAGATTGTGCTCTCTGATTAAACTGGACAAGATTTTGAAATTATACTTATACAATGGATACAAGAAGTCCAACAACCTGGGACTCATAGGTATGGATAATTGGACTAGACAAGATACAAGAGATCCCATAATTTGGGACCGTGGGTATGAAATAATATATAGGGGTTAAATAAACTCTCTTGAGGGAGATGGAATAGGTACAAGAAAGAACTCGATGGGTGTTGGGTGTGTGTAGAAGTATGAGAGACACACAAGAAGCACACACAAGGAGCACAAATGTAGTAAAACACATAAAGAAGACAAATGGCTAGAATAGCTCTCTCTATTGATGATGAACAAAACTCAAGTAAGAGGTGAATAACACCTCTAAGTATAAAGTACTACCACATATGAGTGTATCATGTATGTGGTACCATGAGGAAAAAACCTCTAGCAAGCACTAGATTAAAAAGTGCCCATGTAAAGGGAAAAGGTTCACATCAAAGCTACTCAAGGAACACATGTGTAACAAAACCCCTTGGAAGGAATGATGTGAAAACATACATGGAGTGACACATCAACCCCTACTAGGCGATAAGCCTAAAGCTTTGTAGAAAGCTTCAAACTTATCCGATGGAAGAGCTTTGGTGAATATGTCTACCAGAATATCTTGTGTAGGTACATATACCAAATCATTATCTCCTGCATGAAGGTGCTCTCGCATATAGTGATAATGCACCTCAATATGTTTGTTTTGTGCACGAAACACTAGATTTTGCATGACAACCAATGCAAGTGAGAATATGCATACCAACATCAATATCCATGCAAAGATCCATCAATAGGCATCTCAACCATATACACTCAATTGTAGCTGTGAAAATTGCCCTATACTCGGCTTCCCAACTTGATGTTGCCATTGTAGGTTTCTTATTACTCAACCAAGATATGCAAGAGTCTCCAAGGGAAAGCACCACTAGTGGACACACGAATATTATAACAATCAACCCAATCACTATTTGTAAAAGCATACAAGCATGGCTAACTATATCTACCATAAAAGAGATCTAAAATCAAAGTGCCTTTGAGATATCTAAACACATGTTTCACCACTTAACAATGCTCAGTGCAAGGGCTATTGTGAGAAGTCGAGAATGACATGCCTGGGACTCACCTCCTAGCCTATTTATAGCCCTTGCCTAGTCACCATCTAGAGTTCTCTCTAAGGTTTCCTCTACTCATCTGGCCATCATGAGTAGGTACCTCATATGAACTCTCTGGCTTTTGGCCTTGGCTATCCCCCGAGCAAGGAACTTCTCGTTCCTCCAAGCATGTACATCCCTAGAATATAACACTCTCTCCCCCTTCTAAAGATCATTGTCCTCAATGATATTGTAGAGGAGGTACTGGGGTATCTACTTTTAACAAGAACATGCAGTAACACTCCAGTACTTCAACTACTCAAGGGAGGTTCTCCTTAGGGAAATATACCCTTTAACACTTCTGTGAGCAGGCAGATATCAATAATTGCACAGAGTTGTGAATAATCAAGAAAGTATTAATGACAAAATGACAATAATGGAAGACCATCCACTCCTTAGTTCGAATCAGATGATTACAACATAGGCAAAGGAGATGCTCAAAAGTTCATGCTCTGGGCTAACATGCCACACCAAAACTAAACAACATCAATACAAGGGATTCTTCTAATCCGTACAATGGCCACAACTAGATGCAGACTAGCACTGATCAATACAAAGTATGAAGACTTGCTCTAAGGGAAGGAGCACGAAAATACCACTGACTCACACGGAATGACAAAACCAAGCCACTCTCTTCACACTATAGTGCTATTAGCCCTCCACTGGGAAGCCCACGCTCTGTATCCACACCACAGAGTGACTTCCTACAGTAGGCTTGAAGCCACAAAGTGCAAAGAGAGGACCTCTGTACGTACATATGTAAATGTATGTATCTGAATGTATATATGAATTGTATCCCAAATCAACACAAATCCATTGCTTTTATAGGCTCCAATAGGCCAAGAGGGCCTTGCCGATTCCTCACGCCCACTGATCATGCGCCAGTTGATTACCCAAGATTGGAGGGGTAGATCAAATATTCCACTTGATTTGAATTGAATCCTCAAAAATAGGCAGTCGTCATGAATGGTTGGCGGCAACACTCATTTCTCCACTTTTACTTTTACCACTTACCTTTTACTGTCACTTTTGAATGCAAGCTGAGATCCTCATTTTGTGCCGCCCATGATATTTGAATGACCTTGAGAAGCACATCCTTCACCTAATTTTGGTAGTAGCTTTTGATCCTTTATATTAAGTGGGCGGTATGGGAGGTGAGTTGTGGGGAGTTGAGAGAGATTATGGGGTTTGTGGAGGGGTGTGGGGTTTGTGGGGTTTGTTGGTTGGGTGGGAATAGGAGTGAGTTATGGGGAGTTGTGGGGGTTTTTGGGGTGTGGTAAAAAATTGATCCAAGATTTCAAAGTTATTATTGCACCAATAGAAAGTACTCGT
Source organism: Ceratopteris richardii (assembly GCA_020310875.1). NCBI lineage: Eukaryota > Viridiplantae > Streptophyta > Polypodiopsida > Polypodiales > Pteridaceae > Ceratopteris > Ceratopteris richardii. The sequence continues at coordinate 126,035,400 of CM035410.1, read as the reverse complement.
CGAGAGCTTTCCAACGATATATAACACTGTAGGGTTTGGTTGAGAAATGATCCTCCAAATGTCCATCCAAACTGTATGAGAGCCTTATGTAAGGTCGTGGAAAAATGTGGGATTTGTGGGGGAGTTGTGGAGTGGTGGAGGGCTGTGGGGTGGTGGTGGTGTGGTGGAGGGCTGTGGGGTGGTGGTGGTGTGGTGGAGAGCTATGGTGGTGGTGTGGAGTGGTGGAGGGCTATGGGGTGGTGGTGGTGTGGTGGAGGGTTGTGGGGTGGTGGTGGTGTGGTGGAGGGCTGTGGTGGTGGTGTGGAGTGGTGGAGGGCTGTGGGGTGGTGTGGAGTGGTGGAGGGCCATGGGGTGGTGGTGGTGTGGTGGAGGGCTGTGGGGTGGTGTGGAGTGGTGGAGGGCTGTGGGGTGGTGGTGTGGTGGAGGGGTGGTGGTGTGGTGGAGGGCTGTGGGGTGGTGGTGTGGTGGAGGGCTGTGGTGGTGGTGTGGAGTGGTGGAGAGTTGTGGGGTGGTGGTGGTGTGGTGGAGGGTTGTGGGGTGGTGGTGGTGTGGAGTGGTGGAGGGCTGTGGGGTGGTGGTGTGGAGTGGTGGAGGGTCGTGGGGTGGTGGTGGTGTGGAGTGGTGGAGGGCTGTGGGGTGGTGGTGGTGTGGAGTGGTGGAGGGTTGTGGGGTGGTGTGGAGTGGTGGAGGGCTGTGGGGTGGTGGTGGTGTGGAGGGGGTCGAGGTGATGGTGGGGGCCATGGGGGTGGTGGGGAAAAGTGAGGGGACGGTGGGGTTGGAGGGGGTCCAGGTGATGGTGGGGCCGTGGGGTTGGTGGGGAAAAAGGAGGGGACAATGGGGTTGGAGGGGGTCGAGGTGATGGTGGGGGCCGCGAGGGTGGTGGGGGAAAAGAGGAGGGGACAGTGGGGTTGGAGGGGGTCGGGGTGAGGGTGGGGCTGCAAGGGTGGTAGGGGAAAAGAAGAGGGCTGGTGGAGTTGGAGGGGGTCGAGGTGATGGTGGGGCCGTGGGGGTGGTGGGGAAAAAGGAGGGGACGATGGGGTTGAAGGGGGTCGGGTTGATGGTGGGGGTCGCGGGCCGCGGGGGTGGTGGGGGAAAAGAGGAGGGGACGGTGGGGTTGGAGGGGGTCGGGGAAGAGAGATGGTGGTGTGGAGTGGTGGAGGGCTGTGGGGTGGTGGTGGTGTGGAGTGGTGGAGGGCTGTGGGGTGGTGGTGTGGTGGAGGGCTGTGGGGTGGTGGTGGTGTGGTGGAGGGCTGTGGTGGTGGTGTGGAGTGGTGGAGGGCTGTGGGGTGGTGTGGAGTGGTGGAGGGCCGTGGGGTGGTGGTGGTGTGGTGGAGGGCCGTGGGGTGGTGTGGAGTGGTGGAGGGCTGTGGGGTGGTGGTGGTGTGGTGGAGGGCTGTGGGGTGGTGGTGGTGTGGTGGAGGGCTGTGGGGTGGTGGTGGTGTGGTGGAGGGTTGTGGTGGTGGTGTGGAGTGGTGGAGGGCTGTGGGATGGTGGTGGTGTGGTGGAGGGTTGTGGGGTGGTGGTGGTGTGGAGTGGTGGAGGGCTGTGGGGTGGTGGTGGTGTGGAGTGGTGGAGGGTCATGGGGTGGTGGTGGTGTGGAGTGGTGGAGGGCTGTGGGGTGGTGGTGGTGTGGAGTGGTGGAGGGTCATGGGGTGGTGTGGAGTGGTGGAGGGCTGTGGGGTGGTGGTGGTGTGGAGGGGGTCGAGGTGATGGTGGGGGCCGTGGGGGTGGTGGGGAAAAGGGAGGTGACGGTGGGGTTGGAGGGGGTCGAGGTGATGGTGGGGCCGTGGGGGTGGTGGGAAAAAAAAGGAGGGGACAGTGGGGTTGGAGGGGGTCGGGTTGAGGGTGGGGCCGCAGGAGTGGTGGGGGAAAAGAAGAGGGCTAGTGGAGTTGGAGGGGGTCGAGGTGATGGTGGGGGCCGCGGGGGTGGTGGGGGAAAAGAGAAGGGGACGGTGGGGTTGGAGGGGTCGAGGGGATGGTGGAAGAGAGGGAAATGCCGCAATACAGACCCCCACATCAAGTCTTTGCACCGTCCCGGTGCAATTCCCGAAGCTAAAAACAAGATAGTGAAGGAATTTCTTCCTGCTTGACTTAACTCAGATAATCCTTCACCCTGGAGAAATAAATAAATAAAAAATAAAAAATAAAAAATATTTTTTTGACTTTTTGTTTAAATTTATAATATATAATAATAATAATAATAATAATAAATTGCAATCACTGAATGAAATACGGTAGGTACAGTGAATGAAATGCTTCCAATTTACCTTAATTCAGGTACTTCTTCACCCTAGAAATATTGACTAGGGGTATCCACTTACCCTGGAAATCCTCCCGATGTACTGCTCCATGAGGTAATACCTTTACCACCGTGTAAGGTCCTATCCATTTGGGTGCCAGTTTGGTTGGAATTGCTGGGACTTGATGCACTAAAACCATGGATCCTTCCTGAACTTCATTAGACCTCAGATACCTGTCATGCAGTCTTTTGCGCTCTTCTTGTGTTACCTGAAGTTTTTGCATTGCTCCTTCTCTGTATTCTTCTAATGCCACCAATCTCTCAATGGGAGGTTCAATTCCAATGGTTTTGGTTCCCATTTCCTTTTTGATAATGAATTAAAATGGGGCCAATGCCTCTTTTCCATATACTAAGCGAAATGGACTCTCACCAGTGGTTCCCCTTCTTGTAGTTCTAAAAGCCCAAATTGCACCAATCAATGCTTGTGGCCAAAAGCTTTGATGATCAAAAGATAATTTGCACAGCAACCTGATCAAAATCTTATTGGCGCTCTCTGCTTGCCCATTTGCCCTTGGATAGTAGGCACAAGATTTTTTATGGAAGACCTTGTACCTGTCAAATACAAATTGGAGCAGCTGATTTACAAAATGTGTTCCCCTATCACTAGTGATTTCCAGTGGGCAACCAAATCTTGAGAATCTTGAACTACTGCTCTTCTATCTATGCCTGAAAACACTGAAAAGTCATCCATGAAAATGCGGAGAAAGGTTGTTAACCACTTGCCCAATATCAGATACATTGTTCTATTAAATGAAGCTGGTGCATTCTTCAAACCAAAAGCCATGCGAGTATAGACATAAGTGCCCCATGGAGTAACAAAGGCTGTTTTGTCCCTATCATTAGGATGGATCACTATCTGATTGTAGCCACTAAAACAATCCAAGAAGCTATACAAAGTGTGACCGGCTACTTCCTCAAGTACTTGTTTTGAAAGGGGCTGAGGAAATCCATCTTGAATAGTCACTTTATTTAAGGCACGAAAATCAACGCAAACTCTTATTTTTCCACTATTTTTCTTGGGTACAATAACCATAGAAGAAAGCCACCTGGAATGTTCTACTGGAACAATTATACCTGCTTCTTCTAGTTTTGTAACTTCCAACTTTATCGCCTCTTCATATTTTGGATTGAGTCGATACGGCCTACTTCTTGCAGGCGCAGCTCCCTCAACTAAGGGTATTATGTGTAATCCAAGCTCCTCTGGTATCCCTGTTAGATCTTTGTAGGACCATGCGAAGACATTTTTGTAGGCAAAAAGTAAAGAAGTTACCTTCTGCAGTAAAGGAGGATAATGCCATAGCCAAGAGGCCAAGTGGACTACTTGAGGGTTCTCTTCATCCCCTAGATTTATTTCTTGAACTAGTGTTTCAGGACTAGTCTTGTTTGAGAAATCATCTCCGCTGTATGCAAGAGTGGACTTTAACTTATATTCTGCAATACGTTCTCTGGTCCATCCTTGAGGTATTTCCGAAAAGGGGAGATCTTCTTTGCATTCAGGTTCATAACCTTTCTGTTCAGAAACCTCTATATTTTTTGCCTCTTCGAAGTTTTTATTCTCCTGCAAACTCTCATTTTCCAACTCCTTGTGATCTTCATGGCCTTTTCCTGCAACTCCTTCATCCGTAACTTCTTCTTCTATTTCACTGATTTCCACCGTACAACACTCTGCACTTTCCATCATCCAATTCAATAATGTATCTTCCTCTTGGAGTAGAGAGGGCATTACCTGAGTCTCCACAGTATACCCAGTAGTTTTCCCTGAGTCAAATCCTTCTTCCAAATGTAGCTGCAGTTGGCTATTGGTGCTTGTTGAAATCCATAGTTTGTTTTTCCACCAATCTTGCAAAGCTTTTGCTTGCCTCAGCCAAGGTCTCCCCAGGAGTAAAGGGTAAGAAGTCTCCTGTGGAAGGGCAATAACAACAAAATCTAGAACAAAGTGGCAACCCTGTACTATCATCAGTACCTTTTCAATAATGCCATGAGGCGCAACCCGATGTTGATCTGCTAGTGTAACTGTGAATGGTGCCATCTTGGTGGGGTTCAAATTCAGTTTCTTCATTGTGAAATCTGGCATCAAATTGATACCAGAGCCTCCATCTATGATCACACCTTTGAGAGCTTCATCCTTTATACAAACAGATAATCTTGAGCTTTGGTAGTCTACTAAGGGTGCAGGGGGAAAATCAACCATGAAACCATCTATACTGGGTGATTGGACCAAGTGAGCAGAGTGTATAATCTTCAATAAGTCACTTCTTATTTTTGAATCCATCCTTATAAGTTCGTATAGACTAACCTTGTGATGAATACCTTTCAAGATCTGTTCAATGTTTACCTCATCAATGTCTTCTTGTAGAGTTGTTGGTTGGTCCCTTAGAGAAGTAGCCATCCTTTCATAAGCTCCTTCAATTTCTGCTTGGCCCTTCCACCCAGACCTTTTTTCCTCTTCTTTATCCTGGACTCCCTCTTGTCCTTCTCTATGGGTTGCTGCCGCTTGTCTGGCTCTAGTCATCATGGGTATTGAAGAAGATGAAACAGCATAAGACTGAGTGGTCCTACCTTCTTCTTATGGAGAGACTGCAATCATGTGGATTGGAGCAGGACGGCTTCTTGGGCAATCTTTGGTGTAGTGATCCTTAGCCTCGGGACAATGCTGACAAGGAGGTGCATCTTCTGGAAGGGAACACCTGTTTTGCATATGGCCATACTCACCACAACGGTAGCACATCAAAGGCCTATTATATCTGGGCTTCGTTGGTCTGCTCTCCTCTCTATTAGGTGCATTTGAAGTACTAGCATAATATGAATCCAAAGCTTGAGAATTATCTCGTTGCTGTGTACCCTTGAGGTAGTAACAGTCTCTAGCTTCATGACCATCCTTTCCACAAAATTGACAGCTTACTTTGTTAGGGCAATTAGCATTGGAATGTCCATTGTTGTTACATATTGTACACCAAATCTGCCTTCTTATATCCTGAGTGGTCCGCAAATCTTCTAACTCACGGCGAAGTTGGGCTACTTCATCATCAGTGCAATGCAGAGGTGGAAAGACCTTCTCTTCTTGCTGATTTTGTTGCATTCTCAATGCCTCCACTTCCTTCCTCAGTTGCCCAATAGGGTCTAGTTCTGCAGCATAATTCGATTGTGTATCCCCTTCAAAATGTTGCCTAGCTTCTTGTAATAAAGTAAGTCTATGATCCAAGGGTCTGGCCGGTTCAGACAGATCTGAAATCGGACACCGTTTGGTCATCCGTGTGTATGACCAAAGATCTCGAGTTTAGACTTACTAGGAGGTCTTGTGCTCTTGTGAACAAGTGAACCACTTAGCTTAGTGGTTAAGTCTCAAGGATGTGAAGGACGAGGTCTTGGGTTCAATCCCCATGAGGTACATGGGAAGAGTATTTTGCCCAAAGAGCTCTAGAACCTTCTAGAAGCATCCACTGGACACTTGGCGCACATGTAGTTACATGGCTGACACTTGGCTGGTTAGTATCCACCTGCCCAAGAAGGTAGTCCCCTGGAGAGAGCTATATATAGAGGCATTTGGTTGGGAGGAGAGTCATCTCTCTAGCATGTGGTGGTCGTAATCGCTACGCTGTTGCACTTCTTCAATGCGTGATGTTGCTGCAACAAAATCATTGAGGGTTGCATCCAATCTAAGAGACTCACGTAGCTTCTGCTGAGATGACCTAGTGTTAGTCGGCCGCCGGAGTGGGACAAATGTAATGACTGCCGCATGTAACAGAGTTTTCGAAATACGCGCGAAAAGTTGGTACGCGCATCTTGTAAATTCTATATAAAGCAATGTAAGGAGAATGGTCAGAGAGACGTCTTTTCTGGAATTTCCAGCTTGTTCGCCTGAACATTTGTGAGATTATTGTTTACATTATTGTGAAGTCTTGAGTATTGTTGGGTGATTGAGTATGTTCTGCATCGTCGGTTCATACTGTAGTTCACCGTAATGAGTAGTTGAATGACAGATTGTGTGTCTGAGTACTGTCATCGTATTGTATTACTGTGTGTTCTTCAGTTATTTTCGTACTCTCAGTCGTGTTGAGTAGTTATATTACCGTATGAGTTGAATAGGCAACCTGATGCATTGTTGAATACGTTCTGTTTGCTTTATTGAACTTATTGTATTCGGTGACGAGGACGAACTATTGCTTTCGGTAAACGTGAACTTTTATTTGAGATCGCTGTAAAGCGTTATGACAAATGAATCTGTAGGTTAAAGTGTTATCTCTGGTTGATTACTACTGTTGAGTCTGTAACTCAGACTACTGCTCTGTTCCAATAGCAGGTTAGTCTGGAGAAGTTCGGTACGCAGGAATATAGAAATCAAGTATTGTCTAGTTAATGCTAGTAATTGAGCTAAGACGCGCATTCATGTTTTTGATGTTGTGACTAAGAATTGGGAAAAGAGTACAGGGCTTCTGTCTAACAGACCCCTACCACTCCCAAGAACCCATGTTAGTCTGGTAACACCTTTCGGTAATGATACTGAAAGTTTAACACAGTTTACGGTGAATCATTGTTTTACGGTTAATATTTGTTCGGTAACGATTTTGGCTAGTCAGTAACACAGCGTTACTGTTTTACATTTAACATTTGGCGCCGTCTGTGGAAAGGTGGCATCAAGATTGCCAGTAGTCTGTCAGAATCGAACATCCAGATTATCGTTCGATTGGAAGTAGCAACAGAACCAGATTGTTGCAAACTGTTCCGTTAGTAATACTACGCGATTAGTACAAAAAAATGATACATGCCGGTTACTCGATCCGGTGAAATGTATCCCAAGAACCATCAGTCTGGAGTACTTAATGTACTAAAGACAACTCTGGAAGGTAAAAGTACAACTAGGTCTGGCCCAGTTGTCAAGAAAGTTAAGAACGTTAGAACTGATTCCGGTCATATTCCGGTGGAACGTGTTACGCCTCTGGTACATTCCAGTACTATTTCGGCACAATCTGTCGAAGATATAGTAATTCCAGAACCTACCAAGACGTAGTTGGAAACTATTTTAACAATCTTGGAAAAAGATTCAGATTTATCTACGATTAGAAGCACTCTAGTCAAAGAAATCGACGAAGGCGAAAAAACACCGTATTCGGGCATAATTTCGGTTCATTCCGGTGATATTTCGGTAAGAGAATCATAGTTTTTCGGTGACAGTTTAGCATTTTCTGCTGAATCTTCAGCCCAACCACCACGCTTGGAAGCGACTTCCCATACACTGGACATCAAGAAGGAAGGAAAGCTGTTCGAAACAGAGATTCGAAGCATATTAAGCAAGATCATCACACCGGAAAATACGCCATCCGATGATACAGATTCCGATAGTTCAGATATTCAGCCCCGAGATACAGAAGGAAGGTATAATACACTCACGATGAACGAAAAACAACATTTATGTCCACCCAGGCCGACTCCAACAGGAGTGACGTACACAAAGTTTGGTGGATTCCCAGGAGATGATCCGGATGCTCACGTACGCACTTTCGAGATAAGCTATGCAGTTCTCAACCATCCACCGGATCGGGCCTACAAAGCCATTGTCTTCCAATCTACACTTGTCAATGAAGCAGCCAGATGGCTTACAGAATATGATATTAATCACTTCGGCACCTATGAAGCAGTACGAGATGCTTTTCTGCAGCAATTCAGGCAAAAAAAGAATCCAACCAAAATTTTTGACTATCTGCAGAATAAAACAGACAGAAGGCAAATCAAACCGTACAGGATGTTGGAGCAAGTCTATGACAAGCCTAAGTATTGGCTTGAGTCTCACAAAGTCTTAGAAGAAGCTTTAAAAAGAAGACTATGTAAAGTTCACTTGTGAACTACCTCTTGTAATTTTTTGAAGAGTTTACTTAATGTAAAAGTAAGAGAATCTTAAGTGGTTGAGTCCACTTGATCAAGAATGGAAAGAGGAGCCATGAATTCATGATTTGTGGTAGGTAGAGAATCAAATCAATCATTGATTGATTGGAGAGTGATTGAGGGAAGTTAGCCTCCCAAACTCAACTATAAATAGATGGCAATTTTAGTCGTGGTTAGAGAGACCAATGTGAAGACCTCCAAGAGCTGAGCTTTATGCCATATCAAGGTGTGATTACAAGGCACACATATGTATCAGTAAGTCATTGTATTGTACAAGCAATATACTTTCATTTTCATGATTATTTGAGTTCATCTTTCCATGTTCTTGTGAAGTGTACTACTCACTGCCATTACTCTCAGTTTTCTCAGTCAGCTTGCAGAGATGTTTTCTCTGAGCTTGGTGCATCATTTTTAGTGATTTAACTTGTTAAAGTTAGCTCTATAAGTCTACTATATGCTCACAAACTTTCATGTCATTTGGATGTTGCGATCTTCAGTTATGTTCATTTGAAGTCAACAGGGTTTGTGCATCTTCACTTCTTTGTCAGGTACCCACTTTTTCACTCATCTTGTCAGAGCCATTTCTCAGTGGTTACTTATCCAAATTCAGTGATTTAAAGCTTGTTGGATGCAGATTACTGTCTAGTATAACAATACAAATTTTCATAATCATTGGATTCCTACATTTTGAGTTATGTTGATTTCTCTGCTCACTGGTCTCAAACTGTAGCAGCCCGTGAAAATCGGGATGATGTCATCAGTTGTTAAAACTCATTCTCAGTGTGTGGTTCATTATTTTTGATGAGATTACTCTTGAAAGTTAGCTCTTTAAGTTACCTAGACTTCCCCAAGAGGAATTAAGCTAATTGCTGTTGTGCTCAGAGAATTATGTAAAACACTGGACAGGTGTATGAACCAAGAATAGCAAGTTTTCACCTCTGAGCTAACTCCAACTTATTTGTTTTGATCTATCTTTTTGAGAGTGATCTTCCAAGGTACATAGGGTGTCTAATACATCCATTGGAAAGCTAAAAGGGCCCACCATATACTTATGGAGTTCATTTGGCTTGTGTAGATCAAGGATTTTGCAACACCTCTTCATCTTCAAGCACATACCTATCCATCTCTTCATAGTGGTATCAGAGCAAGGTTGGACAACATGGTAGATGGATTTTCTTCATCAATTGACAAATTAGACAGAGGTAACTACTCAGCTTGGTCATTAAGAATGGAAGCTTATCTCCAAGGTAGAAGTTTATATGGTTATGTGGCTGGAGATGAAGTTATGCCAAGTTTCAGGAACAAAAGTCAACCAACACAAGAAGAGCAAGAAAGATTGAGCACATGGTGCTCCAAGGGATGCACTTGCAAGGTCTTATCTCCTCAACTCTATCTTAGATTTTTTGTTGCCTCACATTAGAAGTTGTAAGACATCTCAGGAAGTGTGGGATGCACTTGAAGCTTTCTTTTCTTCAAGTACTAAAGCTAGGAAGCATCAACTATGGCTTGATTTCACAACTCTCAAGAAGGCTCCCAAACAAAATGTGACTGATTTTGTCACAAAGCTCAAGGACATAGCAGATCAGTTGGGAAGCATTGGAGAGGTAATAGATGAAGAGCAAATTGTAAGGCAGGTCATCAATGGCTTGAAGGCAGATGACAAGTGGGAAGCATTCACCACAGCTATGGATTTGTACATGGACATGCATGTACCTGATTTCAATACACTCATTGAACAACTACTTACTCAAGAGGCAAAGCTTATCAAAAATGGAGAAAGCTCTAAAGGTAATCAATCTTCAACTTTATACACTGATAAAAGCAAGTCCAAAGATAACAAAGGAAAGGCAAAGAAAGTGGATGATGAAGCAAGTACATATCAAGCTAACTATGCAGGTAGAGGAAGACATGGCAGAGGTAGAGGAAGAGGAGGTAGACAAGGTAGGGGGAGATCCCAAGACTCCAACTCATGTTCTATTTGTGGATTAACTAATCATACAACTGAAAATTGCTTTAGGAATTCCAGGAATCAAAGAGGCAGAGGATACAATAGAGGAAGTTATGGCTACTCAAGAGGAAGGTTCAACAACTACCATGGCAACTACAACAACTACAATCATTCAAACTATCAAGGAGGCTACAAAGGAAGGAGAGACTACAATAACTACACAGAAGACTCAAACAAAGAGGATTCATTATTGATCATGAACATGGCTATGCCACAAGGTAAATCTGATGAGCATGTTTTCTACATAGATTCAGGTTGTTCAAATCATGTGGCAGGAAATGTGGCACTCCTATTAGATTTAGAAGATCCAAGGAATAAGCATGAGGTACAAATAGGAGATGATACAAAACATCCTGTGGAGAAAATAGGCAATGTCAAAGCACCTGATGGAAACATCAACCTACTCAGTAAGGTACTCTATGTCCCTACCATGACAAAGAATTTGATAAGTGTCGGGCAGATAGTAGAGAAAGGGTTGCAAGTCAGGTTCACAAAAGCAGGAGCATTTGTTGAAGATCCAAGTCAAGGATTCAGAAGAATTGCAGAAGGTGAAAAGATAGGTAGATTGTTCACATTTGAATTATAGGACACTAGAAACATTGCTCTCTTTAATTATGGTAGTCAGACACTCACAAAATTGGAAGTATGGCACAAAAGGTTAGCACATATTGGTGAAAGGTCATTAAAGCAAATCTGCAGGGACCAAAGTGTACTTGGACTTCCTAATTTGTCAAAACAACATATGATTTATAAGTGTAGTGCATGTCAATTTGGAAAGTCTCACAGGTTACCATTCATGAAGAAAGGTTATATGCATGGAGATCTCTTGGAGTTGGTTCATACAGATGTATGGGGACCTAGCAAGGAAGCTTCAATATCTGGATCAAGGTATTATGTTTCCTTTATTGATGATTGCAACAGATGGACTATCCTATTCTTTATGAAACACAAAGATGAAGTTTTTTCATGTTTCAAAAGATATTTGGCTCTTGTGGAGAATCAAACAGGTAAATCACTAAAAAGGCTAAGGTCAGATGGAGGGGGAGAATACTTCTCCCATGAGTTTGATTCTTTTCTTCAAGAAAGAGGAATCAAAAGAGAGGTAACTACAAGGTACACTCCTGAGCAAAATGGAGTGGCAGAAAGGAGGAATAGGACAATTGTTGAAGCTGCAAGGTCTATGTTAAATGAAAAGCATTTACCTAATTACTTATGGGCTGAGGCTGTATCTACAGCCACTTACTTGATTAACAGGTTGCCTTCAAAATCCCTTGATGGGATGACTCCATATGAGGCTTGGAATGGAAGAAGACCAAGCTTAGATCATTGTAAAATTTTTGGATGTATTGCTTTTGCTCATGTTCCTTCACATGTTAGAGGCAAGATGGATCCAAAACCAGAAAGGTGTGTATTTATTGGATATGACAACAATCAAAAGGGCTACAGGTTATACAACCCTACCAACAAAGGATTCTTGGTAAGCAGAGATGTAGTTTTTGATGAGAACAATTCATGGTATGAAGATTCATCCAGGAAGATCAATTTACCATATGATCTTGAAGAAGATTTTCCAAAGCTTGGTAGAGAACAATCAAAGATTGAAGAACAAGACACCTCGGAGGATGATGAGCAATCTCACATGGAAAATTTCAAAGCATCGAAGTCTAAAGGTAAAGCAAAATCGCAGGAACTTGGACATGAGGCAGAATCATCACATCATGGCCTAAGAAGATCTATGAGGGAAAAGAAAAAACCAGAAAGGTATGGGTTTGACACCTCATTAGTAACTAAACATTCTATCTACATAGCACAAGACATAAACCAAGAGGAGCCATCATCATTTGAAGAGGCCAAAGCAAAAACAGAATGGAAGCATGCAATGAAGGAAGAGATTGAAGCACTTGAGGAAAACAACACTTGGGATTTGGTGCCCAAGACTTCATCCATGAAGGTAATAGGCTCAAGATGGGTCTATAAACTCAAGAAGAATTCTGATGGTTCAATTAACAGGTATAAGGCAAGGCTTGTAGCAAAAGGCTTTGCACAAACTCAGGGAATTGATTATGAGGAGACCTTTTCTCCTGTGGCAAAGATGCCTACTATTAGGGTTTTGCTTAGTATTGCCTCTTCCAAAAATTGGAAGATACTTCAACTAGATGTAAAGAATGCATTTTTGAATGGTTGGACAACAGAAGAGGTATATATGGCACAACCACCTGGTTTTGAGAATCAAGTTTATCCTGATTATGTGTGTAAACTTAACAAAGCATTGTATGGTCTCAAGCAAGCTCCAAGAGCTTGGAATTTCAGGCTTGTTTCATTCTTGCAGGACAAAGGCTTTCAACCAAGCAAGGCAGATCCTTCACTCTTTATTAAAAAGAGTAATTCTGAGGTCATCTACCTATGTGTATATGTAGATGATATTATATTGACAGGAAATGATGCAGATGGTATGAAGAAGATCAAAGATCAGATGAGAGAAGAGTTCAAGATAAGTGATTTGGGTTCACTTACCTACTTCCTAGGTTTGGAAGTTGTCTACAAAGATCATGGTTTGTTTCTCACTCAAAGAAAGTACATTAAGGACATGTTGGCAAAATTCAAGATGCAAGATTGTAAGATTGCAGGTACTCCAATGGAGGTCAATCACAAATTGAGCTCACATGAAGGTGAACTCATAGAGGACATCACATCATATCAAAGTCTAGTGGGTAATCTCAACTATGCCACATTGACAAGATTAGATATATGTTACAGTGTGAGTGTGCTAAGTCAATTTATGCACACACCAAGGAAACCACATATGGATGCTGCCAAAAGGATTCTCAAGTATCTCAAAGGAACCATAAATGAAGGACTTTATTATCCTTATGTATCTGATTTAGGTTTGAAGCTATTTTCTGATGCAGATTGGGCTGGCTCCAAGGAAGATAGAAGGAGCACTTCAGGTTATCTTACCTTTGCAGGTTCAAAGCTTATTTCATGGTCATCCAAGAAGCAACCCACAGTTGCTCTCTCTTCTACTGAAGCTGAATATAGAGGTCTTGCCATAGCTACACAAGAAGCTATGTGGATGAAGACATTATTCAAATATCTTGGATTGGAGTTTGGAACTCCAACTATTTTTGGTGACAATATGAGTTCTATTCATTTGGCTGCTAATCCTATTTTTCATGCAAGGACTAAACATATTGAAGTTCATTATCACTATGTACGAGAGAAGGTTCTAAGCAAAGAGATTCAAATATCATATGTGTCCACTCATCAACAATGTGCAGATATTCTAACCAAAGCATTGGATGGTACAAAGCTTTGCAAATTCAAGGCTATGATTGGTTTGCAAGTAATCTTGGAAGATTGAAGACCTCAAGCATACTTGGCTTGAGGGGGAGCTGTTGGAGCAAGTCTATGACAAGCCTAAGTATTGGCTTGAGTCTCACAAAGTCTTAGAAGAAGCTTTAAAAAGAAGACTATGTAAAGTTCACTTGTGAACTACCTCTTGTAATTTTTTGAAGAGTTTACTTAATGTAAAAGTAAGAGAATCTTAAGTGGTTGAGTCCATTTGATCAAGAATGGAAAGAGGAGCCATGAATTCGTGATTTGTGGTAGGTAGAGAATCAAATCAATCATTGGTTGATTGGAGAGTGATTGAGGGAAGTTAGCCTCCCAAACTGAGCTATAAATAGATGGCAGTTTTAGTCGTGGTTAGAGAGACCAATGTGAAGACCTCCAAGAGGTAAGCTTTATGCCATATCAAGGTGTGATTACAAGGCACACATATGTATCAGTAAGTCATTGTATTGTACAAGCAATATACTTTCATTTTCATGATTATTTGAGTTCATCTTTCCATGTTCTTGTGAAGTGTACTACTCACTGCCATTACTCTTAGTTTTCTCAGTCAGCTTGCAGAGATGTTTTCTCTGAGCTTGGTGCATCATTTTCAGTGATTTAACTTGTTAAAGTTAGCTCTATAAGTCTACTATATGCTCACAAACTTTCATGTCATTTGGATGTTGCGATCTTCAGTTATGTTCATTTGAAGTCAACAGGGTCTGTGCATCTTCACTTCTCTGTCAGGTACCCGACTTTTTCACTCATCTTGTCAGAGCCATTTCTCAGTGGTTACTTATCCAAATTCAGTGATTTAAAGCTTGTTGGATGCAGCTTACTGTCTAGTATAACCATACAATTGGATTCCTAAAGTTTGAGTTATCTTGATTTTTTTGCTCACTGGTCTCAAACTGTAGCAGCCCGTGAAAATCAGGATGATGTCATTAGTTGTTAAAACTCATTCTCAGTGTGTGGTTCCTTATTTTTGATGAGATTACTCTTGAAAGTTAGCTCTTTAAGTTACCTAGACTTCCCCAAGAGGAATTAAGCTAATTGCTGTTGTGCTCAGAGAATTATGTAAAACACTAGACAGGTGTATGAACCAAGAATAGCAAGTTTTCACCTCTGAGCTAACTCCAACTTATCTGTTTTGATCTATCTTTTTGAGAGTGATCTTCCAAGGTACATAGGGTGTCTAATACATCCATTGGCAAGCTAAAAGGGCCCACCATATACTTCTGGAGTTCATTTGGCTGGTGTAGATCAAGGATTTTACAACACCTCTTCATCTTTAAGCACATACCTATCCATCTCTTCACACAGGAGTATGCTACTCTCTTCAGAACGCACTTAAGGCAGCTACCACCGGCTCATGCTAACTTACCAGATGACGTTATCACTCAGTGGTTCATCAATGGCTTAACTCCACAATTTAAGCAGATCATGATCATAAGATGTGTTGGAGCCATGACCCTCGATGCAGTCATTGCAATGACTCTGCAACTAGAAAACAAAGTCGGTGGATTTACAAAAGATTTGGAGTGGGTAAAAACAAACAAAAATGTTGCCGAAGATATGACCAGACAAGTATACTGCATCACATGCAAAAATTCAGGACATACTAGTGCCAATTGTGCAGTTAATCAGACATTCTGCGCTATCTGCAACATTGCCGGACACACCACCGAAAACTGCGCATACAACGCTAGAGTACAGGGAACAGCGACTGTCAATGCAATTATCCAGGAACAAGGGAAGCCGGCCAACCACTATGTGCCTCCACAAATGAGAAACAACTAGCAGCAAGGATATCAAAATTACCGAGGACAGAGGAATAACAACTATAATACAAACCGCTGGCAGAACGGACCACCACCGGAAAATCCCAATTTACCACCACCACGCTGCCATTTTTGTGGAGAATTTGGACATATTAGGAGATTTTGCAAGGATGCAGCTGAGTATGATCAAAGGAAGAAGGAACGTCAAAATCCAATGGCCAACATGGTACACATCACACCGGTGGAAACACAGGCTGCTGCAGTCCAGACCCATTCCGGTAAACAACTGCAACCGGCAGCAGAAATATTTGAACTAGGGATACGTGAACAACACAGAATGTACAACAAGGCTAGTCAATGGACCACAACAGAACCACCAGTCTTCCCAGAGCCTATTCCGGTAACCCAGTCATCGTTAACAAAGGAAGGAACACAACAATGGGAGTCAGCAGCAGGAACATCATCAGCAGTAGATACATTACCAACCGTAGACACCTCCGCATCAGCAGAGGCATCAACTTCAACATCAGTAGAGCCTGTCAATCAATCTCAACAGGCTTGGGAAATCCTATCTAAGGCATCTATCACTCTGCCTCTGGGCCAACTACTGGCATTAGTACCTGGAATTCGCCAACAGTTCCAACAACAGTTCAGTCCGGTGCCTTCTTGTATTCCGGCGACAGCAGCAATTCAACCAGAACCTGATTCTACGGTCAATCATTCAGTCCCCTTAATTACAGTATGGTATAAGAATCATAAGATTACGCAGGTACTAATTGATGGAGGCTCTGGTGTTAACATTGCGACTGCGGCATTATGCAAAAGGTTAGGATGGACCGAAATCGAACCAGTTCAAGTTTTTGTCAGAACACAGTTTACGAAGAGTCACCTGGAGCATGTGGTAGACGTGCAACAAGCGCTTTTGTTTTAGTGTGAAGTTCATGAAAGGATTCACCTGATCTTAGCCTTAGATTCTCGAGCTGGTCTAGAGCTCTTTCCGAGGAGTCACTAGGTCGAAATGTCTGTGAGAATGCCATCTTCAGAGCCTCCCATGTAGCAAAATGGCCATCTGCATATTGACTGTACCATTTGTCAGCAAGGCCTTCCAATGTGGATGGGAAGAGTACCAACATTGCATCCTCTCTGTTCTGCAGACCTCGTCCACGACATGAGGAGATGAACCTCCTCACATGATCATCAGCATCCTCATAAGCTTGTGCCTTGAAGGTAGGATACTTAATATTGAGTCTAGAGAGTAAATGAGAGAGATCCTCCATTTGCACTGGTGTTTCTTCTAACGTATCTGAGGAGAAGTCTAATGTTCTACTATGCTTCTCCTTTGATAGTGGTGTCGCACCGAATTCAATAGATAAATTCAAAGAGGGTAGAGGGGAGGTAGGTTCATTAGTTAAAGATCTAACTGACTTGTTAAGGCTCCTTCGTATACAAAGAGGCTCCTTATCTGCTCGTGTATGGGTCATGTACCTACTTGCAAATGCAATAGGGCAAAAATATTGAAAAAGAGGACTATTTACTATCCTCAGGGCCTCTCACAGAAATGCAAGTGTCCCACCGTGCGTGCCAAACTGTAGAGGAGGTACTGGGGTATCTACTTTTAACAAGAACGTGCAATAACACTCCAGTACTTCAACTACTCAAGGGAGGTTCTCCTTAGGGAAATATACCCTTTAACACTTCTGTGAGCAGGCAGATATCAATGATTGCACAGAGTTGTGAATACTCAAGAAAGTATTAATAACAAAATGACAATAATGGAAGACCATCCACTCCTTAGTTCGAATCAGATGATTACAACATAGGCAAAGGAGATGCTCAAAAGTTCATGCTCTGGGCTAACATGCCACTCCAGAACTAAACAACATCAATACAAGGGATTCTTCTAATCCGTACAATGGCCACAACTAGATGCAGACTAGCACTGATCAATACAAAGTATGAAGACTTGCTCTAAGGGAAGGAGCACAAAAATATCATTGACTCACACGGAATGACAAAACCAAGCCACTCTCTTCACACTATAGTGCTATTAGCCCTCCACTGGGAAGCCCACGCTCTGTATCCACACCACAGAGTGACTTCCTACAGTAGGCTTGAAGCCACAAAGTGCAAAGAGAGGACCTCTGTACGTACGTATGTAAATGTATGTATCTGAATGTATATATGAATTGTATCCCAAATCAACACAAATCCATTGCTTTTATAGGCTCCAATAGGCCAAGAGGGCGTTGCCGATTCCTCACGTCTACTGATCATGCGTCGGTTGATTACCCAAGATTGGAGGGATAGATCAAATATTCCACTTGATTTGAATTGGATCCTCAAAAATAGGCAGTCGTCATGAATGGTTGGCGGCAACACTCATTTCTCCACTTTTACTTTTACCACTTACCTTTTACTATCACTTTTGAACGCAAGTTGAGATCCTCATTTTGTGCCGCCCGTGATATTTGAATGACCTTGAGAAGCACATCCTTCACCTAATTTTGGTAGTAGCTTTTGATCCTTCATATTAACTGGGCGGTATGGGAGGTGAGTTGTGGGGAGTTGAGAGAGATTATGGGGTTTGTGGAGGGTTGTGGAGGGGTGTGGAGTTGTGTGGAGTTGTGTGGGGTTTGTGGGGTTTGTTGGTTGGGTGGGAATAGGGGTGAGTTATGGGGAGTTGTGGGGGTTTTTGGGGTGTGGTCAAAAATTGATCCAAGATTTCAAAGTTATTATTGCACCAATGGAAAGTAATCGTCGAGAACTTTCCAACGATATATAACACTGTAGGGTTTGGTTGAGAAATGATCCTCCAAATGTCCATCCAAACTGTATGAGAGCCTTATGTAAGGTCGTGGAAAAATGTGGGATTTGTGGGGTTTGTGGGGGGGTTGTGGAGTGGTGGAGGGCTGTGGGGTGGTGGTGGTGTGGTGGAGGGCTGTGGGGTGGTGGTGGTGTGGTGGAGGGCTGTGGTGGTGGTGTGGAGTGGTGGAGGGCTGTGGGGTGGTGGTGGTGTGGTGGAGGGCTATGGGGTGGTGGTGGTGTGGTGGAGGGCTATGGTGGTGGTGTGGAGTGGTGGAGGGCTGTGGGGTGGTGTGGAGTGGTGGAGGGCCGTGGGGTGGTGGTGGTGTGGTGGAGGGCTATGGGGTGGTGTGGAGTGGTGGAGGGCTGTGGGGTGGTGGTGGTGGTGTGGTGGAGGGTTGTGGGGTGGTGGTGGTGTGGAGTGGTGGAGGGCTGTGGGGTGGTGGAGGGTTGTGGGGTGGTGGTGGTGTGGAGTGTTGGAGGGCTGTGGGGTGGTGGTGGTGTGGAGTGGTGGAGGGTGGTGGGGTGGTGGTGGTGTGGAGTGGTGGAGGGCTGTGGGGTGGTGGTGGTGTGGAGTGGTGGAGGGTCGTGGGGTGGTGTGGAGTGGTGGAGGGCTGTGGGGTGGTGGTGGTGTGGAGGGGGTCGAGGTGATGGTGGGGGCCGTGGGGGTGGTGGAGAAAAGGGAGGGGATGGTGGGGTTGGAGGGGGTCGAGGTGATGGTGGGGCCGTGGGGGTGGTGGGGAAAAAGGAGGGGACAGTGGGGTTGGAGGGGGTTGAGGTGATGGTGGGGGCCGCGAGGGTGGTGGGGGAAAAGAGGAGGGGACAGTGGGGTTGGAGGGGGTCGGGGTGAGGGTGGGGCCGCAGGGGTGGTGGGGGAAAAGAAGAGGGCTGGTGGAGTTGGAGGGGGTCGAGGTGATGGTGGGGCCATGGGGGTGGTGGGGAAAAAGGAGGGGACGGTGGGGTTGAAGGGGGTCTGGGTGATGGTGGGGGTCGTGGGCCGCGGGGGTGGTGGGGGAAAAGAGGAGGGGACGGTGGGGTTGGAGGGGGTCGGGGAAGAGAGATGGTGGTGTGGAGTGTTGGAGGGCTGTGGGGTGGTGGTGGTGTGGAGTGGTGGAGGGCTGTGGGGTGGTGGTGTGGTGGGGGTGGTGGTGGTGTGGTGGAGGGTTGTGGTGGTGGTGTGGAGTGGTGGAGGGCTGTGGGGTGGTGTGGAGTGGTGGAGGGCCGTGGGGTGGTGGTGGTGTGGTGGAGGGCTGTGGGGTGGTGTGGAGTGGTGGAGGGTTGTGGGGTGGTGGTGGTGTGGTGGAGGGCTGTGGGGTGGTGGTGGTGTGGTGGAGGGCTGTGGTGGTGGTGTGGAGTGGTGGAGGGCTGTGGGGTGGTGGTGGTGTGGTGGAGGGCTGTGGGGTGGTGGTGTGGAGTGGTGGAGGGCTGTGGAGTGGTGGTAGTGTGGAGTGGTGGAGGGTCGTGGGGTGGTGTGGAGTGGTGTCGTGGGGTGGTGTGGAGTGGTGGAGGGCTGTGGGGTGGTGGTGGTGTGGAGGGGGTCGAGGTGATGGTGGGGGCCGTGGGGGTGGTGGGTAAAAGGGAGGGGACGGTGGAGTTGGAGGGGGTCGAGGTGATGGTGGGGCGGTGGGGGTGGTGGGACAAAAAAGGAGGGGACAGTGGGGTTGGAGGGGGTCGGTGTGAGGGTGGGGCCGTAGGAGTGGTGGGGGAAAAGAAGAGGGCTGGTGGAGTTGGAGGGGGTCGAGATGATGGTGGGGGCCGCGGGGGTGGTGGGGGAAAAGAGGAGGGGACGGTGGGGTTGGAGGGGTCGAGGGGATGGTGGAAGAGAGGGAAATGCGTGATACAGATATAGAAGGAGCTATAAGCTGGGAATCAAAATCTGTGATTCCAAATAATAAGAGTAGAGTGTGCTAGGTATTTGAAATACTAGATGCTCAAAAAGTAGACAACAAGTATTTGTGCTTTATATCTAGCATTTCCACCAACAAATAGTAGTCTTTGCCTTGGGCATGCTGTAGGAATCCTTCTAAGGCCCAATGAGTCCAGTTGTGCGCAGCATAAGTACTCGGAATATCCTCGGACTCCCTATGCCTAGAGCTTGACCACTAACTTGTGAAGGCTTGTCACTTGTAGAGACCTCGGCAGCTTGCCCTTGTCTCCCTGAAATACCCACTGACAACTTTTCATATGGTATAATCATAAAAAAATCACTTACTCCACTAGAGTAATGAAAAAAAATACTATGCTCATTCAAAACAACGAGACTATGTCCCAAATCTCTGTGGAAAAACTACTAAAGATAAATGAAAATCTTTTCCAAGTAATGCTTAATCTCTAAGCTCAAGTAAATCTGCTTGATTTACTCACTGTAATGAAATGAAACTTAAGAAAATCTCATCATGATCCAAACTATGAATCCAAGATTATAATCTATCAATGATCCAGATTATGGAACAAGATGTCAATCTGTCAATAATCCAAACTATGGACTAAGATCTCGATGTGTCATATATAATAATCCAAAATATGGATCAAAAGCTCGATCTGTCATATATGATAATCCAAACTATGGATCAAAAGCTCGATCTTATCATATATGATAATCCAAACTATGGATCAAAATATTTCCCATACAAAGTAAATCCCAATCCACTCTGTGGAACTAAGTCCATCATGCCAAGTGAAGATGTGCTAAGAAAGTATAGCAATTAGTGGAACTACCACTGCCTTCTCAATAATAACATGCAAGATGTTCCAAGTGGATGAAACTTGCTTTATCCATGAGCACCATCTGATCATCACTATGATCAAATCATTCCTAACTAGGAATAAGGTGTCTCAAGTAAACTACTGTAATAATCTGGCACTCCCAGATATCCACCATCTGATCATTACCATGATCAAATCATTCCTAACTAGGAATGAGGTGTCTCAAGCAAACTACTGTGATAATCTGGCACTCCTAGATATAATGAGAACCATAATATGAGTCCACTAGACATACTGAAAAATGGTAAGTAGATGTGTGCACACTCAAAGCCCACTAGGCTAAGAATCTAGCTCACCTCATACACACTATGTATGAACCATGGCCTATTCTCAGGCATATCAAATAAAGTAGTACGTACTCTGTAAATTTCTTTTGAATGCGATTGCCTATTCATAGTTCTTATGTGCAAATCTTGCCTTTCCACTTCTAGGCCACTTGCCTGTGGACTTGCCTTGTTTGCGATCATGTACAGAGTGATTGCCTCAACTGCCCCTCCGTTGTCTAATAATAAGATGATACCAGAAGATCATATAAATGAACTCCAAATCATATAAAAAATACAATCTCAGAGACTTCTCTCCCATACCATCTGTCCTACACCTAGGTAGAATACAAAGTTTGATGTCCCATACCACCAACTTTATACTCCACATAGATGCGTGTATGAGATTAAAGTCGAACACTTCTCTCAAAAATGATAAGAGCTGCTTGGTGAGTACTCACAACCATAAATAATGTAATGAAATCATGAAGTGTTACTAAAGTGTTTCCTTCCCTCGATGGAAAGAACAGAGTCATTCCTATGACTCTATCATTCATAAGTATCTGTAACATCAACTCATCTTGAGTTGCGAAATGATAAATCAACTCAACTAGAGTTGTGAAGGATGCGGCTTGCATCAAATATCAACTCATGCATCTTGAATCAAATATTGAATCACAATAAATTGGAATTCATACCACTTGTATGAATCCAATTATTTGAAATGAGAACAACTACCAAAGTTCTCCTGTTCTATGCTCTCATGGCACTACATATATTCTTGAAAATTTTGACAGAGTCTCCTCTGTCCTACTGAGAATGGTCACCAAAAACCAATGCTCAATACATATCTATGGCATAGCTAATCCATGGTGATCATACCATCTCAAAAAATATCACAAAAAACCTATGAAAAGTCTTTTCCTTTCAACAATGTCTCCTACATAAACAATTTCCAACAGCAGCAGATTAAATCTTAATTTTAACTAACTTCTACTCATCCAAAATCTATGAGACTTTCCAGCCTTTTGTAGCTTTTCTCAAGCTTTAATTAGGCACAAACATCAATTGATTTGGATATTTTTCTCAGATTTTTATGAACATTTTACTAGAAGGGTCGAACACTCGATGACCAACTCTGAAAATGTACAGGGTCATCTTCTTGAAGCCCTTAGACTGATCAAACAAATTCCAAATTCCATTTTCTTTGTTCCCAAATCTAGATTAACTTATCTAGTTTGAGCTCACAAAATTTCAATCCAAAATTCAATCAATTACTCATTCATAAGTATAATTCTATCTCTGCTACACCTGCACTTAGGTGAGCCTAGAAACACTACTGCTGCACTTTTATAATATCTTCTAACTATGAATATAGATTCCAAAATCCTTGAATTTTGGCTATAGCATAGATCTATACTGGAGTAGCTTCTCCAACAAAAAGTTTTGAAATTGGACCTCCCAATATGAAAATATCATGTGCTCATCAGTCACATGTACCACTCTTTGGAAAATCCTCACCAGAGATTAGTATGAGAAGAATAGATCATTTAACCTATCCAATGATGTCCAATTGGTTCCAAAGTTTGGTAGCATATAGCTACAACTATCTAAGTGTAGTGACTTAAGTTTCATAGTATTTGGACATTTGGATCTTTCACAATGACAAAACTACTAAGCCTCTATACCTGCAAAATTTTAAAAATTTACAGAGGCTAACTTTTACTCTTTTGATTATATCTCCTAAATGGAGAAACATTTCATCTTGAAATTTTATAAACACTATCTGGAGATGTTTATCTAATGTTAGAAACAAATATAAATGAGCTAAGAGAACCAATCACCTCTAGGTGACATGGTCTCTGATTATTTCATAAATTCCAGAGACTAAACTTTGATGTTCAGAGATTATTTGACTTATCAAATGATCTCTAAAAATAATGAAGCTTGGTATGCATAAAGTGCATCTATCCAGCTTTCATTTGAAACAAAAAGTATTCCATTTGGATCTACCAATTAAGAGAAATGATCTTTGCAACAGGACTATGTCACTTGTTTCAGACCTCTACCTCTACTAGCAGCACTTTTAGTGCAGAGGTCAGTTGACCTATCTAAAAGTCTCCAAATTACTTGAAAATTGGTCAGCTTAAAGAAAAGCTTAAGAGATACTTGCCCTCCAAATGTCAATAAATGTGGGCATTCCCTCAAAGAGTAGCATCCAAATCTATGTGAGGCTGCTACCTCACTAACTATTTGCTCAATCATTTTTTTTTCAAACTTAAAAATGACGAGACATGTTAATCCTTATGATTAAACAAACTTATTCATTAACTTGGATGGATTATGAAATGCAGATGTATCATCCAGATCAATGCAAACCAAATAATCATCCAAATCATTTCGTTGAAAAAAATCAACTCTTTACATAGTATCCATCTTTTGGTGAAAGTGAATATCTATGGACATCATTCTATTCATTGTGCTTCTTGCACAATCATTAATCTCATTACAACTAATCATATACAAGCACTTAATACTTGTATTGATGATCATATCCATAGCACACTTGTGCGGACTTGGGATAAACTTCTATATTAAGTACATAGATTCGCATGAAGAACAATTCATATGTTCATGCATTACTAGATGCAAACACATCTTAGTTTCTCTTAATGTATATACCTTATAAAAGCTTGTGCAGAGATGGCTTTCAATGGTCCAAAAATGGATTATGACCATTCAAAAGAAAGATCTTGAAGTGTAGAATCTATACCAAGTTAAATTTCTTGATTTGGATATTCTACGAGGAAGTTATGGCCAAAATAATAAAGCTAGGTGAGTGGGCAGCATACCTCTTGAAATGATATGCAGAGAATTAAATGCTCTCTATAGGTGGTTTACAATTATCCAATTATAGCCATTCATTGGAAAGCTCTTGAAGTCTACTTCCTATACCAAGTGGAATCATCCCATTTGGATATCGTATGAGAGAGTTACGACCATTTAAGTGGAGATAGATATATTAACCTTGCTCTTTTTTTTGTCTTACTTTTTTTTCTCTCTCTTTCTTTACTCTTCTCTCTCTTTCTAATATTCTCATTCTCTCTCTATTCTTCACTTCCATCTTCTCTCTTTCTCTTCTTTTTTTCATCCATATTCTTGTTCCTTCATTTTTGTTTATCTCTTTCTCTCTACCTCTCTTCTTATATCTCTTTCTCTCTACCTCTCTTTTCTATCTCTTTCTCTATCTCTCTCTCTTTCTCTCTCCATTTCTTTCTTTTTCTCCATCTCTCTTGGCTTCTCTCTTCCTATCTCCCTCTTTTCTCCTTCTTCTCTTTTTCTTTCTTTCTCTTTCTCCTTCTCTTACTTTCTTTCTCTTTCTCTCTTTCCTTCTTCTCTTTCTGTTTCTTTCTCTTTCCTTCCCCTTCCTTCTCTTTCTTTCTTTCTATTTTTTTTTCTTTCTCTCTACCTTTTCTCTTTCTTTCTCTTCACTCTCTTCTTCTCTCTCTATCTCTTTCTCTCTTCCTTTTTCCTCTCTTTTCTTTTTGCATCTTTCAACCTCTGTTCATCATGAATGTGCACGACCGTTTTTTTTTTCTGTTGTATAAAATAAATGGCGAAAGGTCTTCATCATGTGTATGTAGCCTAGTGGGAAAGCACCTACCCTCTATGGAGGAGGTCGAAGGTTTAACTCCCGTCTGCTGCTGCGCTGTGTATTCATAAGAGAAAAT
Organism: Ceratopteris richardii; assembly: GCA_020310875.1. Classification (NCBI taxonomy): domain Eukaryota; kingdom Viridiplantae; phylum Streptophyta; class Polypodiopsida; order Polypodiales; family Pteridaceae; genus Ceratopteris; species Ceratopteris richardii. The sequence goes on along the minus strand of CM035410.1, from coordinate 126,010,537 downwards.
GAAAAGATTACTTATCTCTGATCGTGAGTGATGTCGTTTCCTTCAATTCTTTTGCTAGTAGTTTAGCCTCACACGGGTGCACAAAATTTGAGCCACCTCTCTTCGATTTCTCCATGACTGTTCGCATGTTCTTGTTCTTTTGTCACCATGCACGATGAAGATGACGACGTCCTCCCTTTCTCAAGATCTACAGGCTCTGATACCGAATGTGAGAAGTCGAGAATGACATGCCTGGTACTCACCTCCCAGCCTATTTATAGCCCTTGCCTAGTCACCATCTAGAGTTCTCTCTAAGGTTCCTCTACTCATCTGGCCATCATGAGTAGGTACCTCATATGAACTCTTTGGCTTTTGGCCTTGGCTATCCCCCGAGCAAGGAACTTCTCGTTCCTCCAAGCGTGTACATCTGTGGAATATAACAACTATGCATGAATCAACTCAACTGGGAAACTACATATTGTATATCCGACCTTATGTTGCATGCATATATAAGACATCCCCCAACTTGTTGATAAAGAGAAGTGTCGAATGCATCACTAGAATCCTCAACTAAGAACCTAATATTTTCTTTGCATCAAGTAGAGACCATCATTTTTGTACAAAACCTCAATGCCCAAGAAGCATTTGAGGATTCCAAGATCTGATACCTTCACTGATGTGGAAAATGGCTTGCAATCCTCAAAATCAAAATGCTAAAGTAGTTTTTCAACACACTTTTCTTGATTCATAAAAATCTCCCCTCAACGGATACAAACTGAATGCAAAGATAGTAGCTCAAAAGACCAATATAAGCGACATCAAAAGTATGTTGCAATGAGACATAAGGATGTCAAGTTTTGCATCACGTGACCCTATCAAGAGTATGTCATCAAGATAAAGAACAAGCATTGTAAGATCAGGCCCATCTTTCTGTACATAGAGTGTGCGTTCAATGGGACTATATGTGAGCAATCAAAAGCTTATGGATTTTTATCATACCATGCACATGGAGCTTGCTTGAGACCATACAAGGCTTTATTTAAACAACAAACCATAATCCAAGAGGTTTCTTCACATAACCCTCTTCTTGAAAATCACCATTAAAGAAAGTTGTTTTTATGTATAATTGATCTAGTTTCTAACCTTGTTGGATAGCCAATGCAACAATAGTACAAATGGTAGTCATGCATGAAGTAGGTGCAAAAGTTTCCTCATAGTCAATGCCATATTTTTGCGCATATCCTTTGGCAACCAATCTAGCTTTGTAGTGATCAATGCTACCATCTGACTTTCTCTTAATCTTGTAAACCCACTTTGTACCAATGACATCTTTTCCTTTTGGCAATTCACATAACTTCCAAGGACCATTCCTATGTATGGAATCCATTTTTGATTGCGTAGCACTCATCCAATGTGGATCATTGCATGCATCTTCTAAAGTAAGTGGATCCTCATTACATGTTGTTGCAATAAGAGAATAATCCACAAAATTACTTGATGCATGGCAAGAGCTTGACCTTGTTCTACCAAGTAAACATGGACTCAATTCACTATCCTGCAAAGTTTGTTTTTGCATGGCACACAAAGAAGCAAGAGTGTCCCCATGCCTCTCTTGATGTAGAACATGGCCGAATGTGTGGATCTATATACACTTCACAGAAAGTGCAATCAATGCACGAGCTTAAGCATCTTTTCCATCCCATCTATTTTGCTCGTGTAGATTGAGAAGGATAAACCACTATACTTGATGAAGAAGCTCCAACTATGATAGTAAATTATGAAGTAGAAGAGCCTGTGGGTTCAATCTATATCTGTCTCTATGTTCCATAATTGTTTTGCAACAGGAACATGTTTCATCATGTAAGAGCAAATTGGATAATTGGTCCCATCAAGCTTATCTACAGCTTGAATCATGCCAAAAAAGTCATTCCTACCCTCCATTTCACTAAAGAACAAGTATGTGACAATATCTTTACTTCAATGGAAGCTAAAATTTCATCTCACAATCTATCACTCTAATGGCAATTCTGACTGCATGAATGGCTTCAAACTAGGGGTAAAACTCCAAGGCAATTGCAACTGGTGGAAATGCTTTCTACATGCTGAAAATCAATGCTCTACACTCCAAAGTTGATTTAGAGAGCTAAAGTTGCACGTGCACTGTGATGTGGAAAATCGAAACTTGAAAAGGAGCTAAACCTACTATGATACCGTTGTTGGGTGTGTGCATATGTAAAAGTGTGAGATACACACAAGAAGCACAAACAAGGAGGACAAATGTATGAGATGCATAGAGAAGATAGATGGTTGGAATAACTCTCTCTACTAATGATGAACGGAGTTGAATAATATCCTTGAGGAGAAAGTACCACCACATATGAGTGTATGATGTATGTGGTAGCATGGGGAAAAAACAATGAAGTAGAAGAACCCAAGGGTCTTTAATCTATATCTGCCACTATGTTCCATAGTTGTTTTGCAACAAGAAGATGTTTCATCATGTAAGAACACATTGGATAATGGGTGCCATCAATATTATCTTCAGCTTGAATCATGCCAAACAAGTCATTGCTGTCCTCCATTTTACTAAAGAACAAGAATGTGACAAGATATTTACTTCAATGAAAGTTGAAATTTCAACTCACAATTTATCATTCTGATGGCAATTTCGACTACACGAATTGATTCAAACAAGGGATAAAACCAAAGGTAATTGCAACTGGTGGAAATGCTTTCTGCCTACTAAAAATCAATGTTCTATGCTCTGAAGTCGATTTTATAGAGTTAAAAGTGCACATGCACCATGATGCAAAAAACCAAACCTTGAGAAGGAGCTAAACTTGCTCTGATACCATTGTTGGGTGTGTGTAAAAGTGTGAGAGACACACAAGAAGCACAAACAAGGATGCAGTGAGACACATAGAGAAGACAAATGGTTGGAATAACTCTCTCTATTGATGATGAACATAGCTAAATAATATCCTTAGGTACAAAGTACCACCACATATGAGTGTATCATGTATGTGGTATCATGGGGAAAAAACCTCTAGCCAACACCAGAGTAAAAAGTGTCCATGTACATGGAAAAGGTTCACATCAAAGCTACTTGAAGAACACATCAGCATAACAAAAGGATATTGTACTATGAGATTACAAAAGGACAAGATAGATTGTCCACAATACTAGACTAATCAAGACTAGGACAACAAACAAGACTAGAAATCGAACTCAGACTTGGAAGACTACTTACTTGGAGATTGAAACTCCTTGAACTCCTAAGAGTAAAATTGGCAAGATTGAGGATGTATGTGGCCAACCCCTCCTTATCTAGGTGTTCAAGGGTAGTTACAAATTGATGAGGTCATCAATGATGTCAAAAATCTAAAAGAGGACCTTCGGATGTCAAAATCAAGTAAGTAGACAATCAATCTTAGGGTTTTGACATGTTTCATATGTGATGGAAGCATTATTTTCTCCCAATTATGAACCAATCATGAGATATAGAAAGTCACATGGAATCTGACGTTTAGGATGGTTTTCTTTGTGTCCATGAAAATATGTATGTATGTATGTATGTACTATGTATATATGTATGTATGTATGTATGTATGTATGTATGTATGTATGTATGTATGTATGTATGTATGTATGTATGTATGTCTGTATGTATGCATGCATGTATGTATGTATGTATGTTTTAATGAGCAACCATCCAAAATAAATCTGGGGAGAACTATATAATGCCATGAAGCACTAGATCAAAAGTATGATCAACATAAAGAATAATATGACCCTAAACATAAATTAAACGGTATCACCTTTACAATAAAAAATAAAATTCAAATAAATCATTATATTCAATATTACAACACAATTCCAAATACTCTATCTTTTGGCAATACAAGCAATAAAATCTATCCTCGAAGGATGTCACGAGTTCCTAGATTTTTCAAGATTTCATCGTCATAACATACGTGCCAAGCAACCCAAACACTTTGATTATTAAGAATTAATAAAAATGAGACGGGTGACACATACAAGAACCATGTTTGTGTTGGAGTTAGATGTCTGCGGAAGCATCGGACAACATAAGGAAGAAGAAGAAGCTTGAAGCACAAGACACAATACTGAATGAATTACCACTAGAATGTACAAAGAGAAGTAGCTAGTTAGGGCAATATGAGTATATACAGGGGGAACCTCTTAAAGAGGGAAAAAAGTGCTCTGGTGGTCCTAAAATGTTCACACACATCACTACCTAAATATATCAACAAATCCCCCCTCGGAGTGATGGGGTGAACAAGGAGCTGGCACTCATGTATAAGGAAGTGCCAAGCTATGTGGAATCAATCCACAAAAGGAAGTAAGCCCAAATCTTTGCAGAAAGCTTCAAACTTCTCCCTAGGCAGAGCCTTTGTGAAAAGGTCTGCAATGTTCTCCTGCATGGGCACATATGCCAAGCTGATCTCTCCAGTAGAGAACCTCTCCCTGACATAATGATAATGCACCTCAATGTGCTTAGTGCGAGCATGGAACATAGGGTTCCTCGCAACTGCCAATGCACTCTAACTGTCATTGAAGATGGTGGTGGCAGAAGACTGACCAACACCCAAATCAGCCATAAGGCATCTAAGCCACACACTCAACACTCGCTATGAAAGCTTCCCTATACTTAGCCTCACAACTATAAGTGGCCACAATAGACTGCTTCTTGCTCAACCAAGATATGCATGAGCTACCAAGCATGAAGTAAAAACCACTAGTGAACACACGAGTGTTATAGAAACCAACCCAATCAGAGTCAAAGAAAGCATGCAAATTTGCGGGATCACCCTTGGGATAAAACAACCCAAGTAGCCAGGTACCACTCAAGTAGCGAAAGATGCGCTTAACTGTCTGCCAATGCTTGACACCTAGGCAATGCATAAACCTGCAACAAACTGAATATATGGCCGAGTAATGCATAAGTAAATCAAGCATCCAACAACCTACTGATAGAGAACAACATCAAATGCATCTCCAACATCATAAAGACTCAATGGTAAACCTGTCTCCATAGGAGTGGCAATAGGTTTACAGTCTTCAAGGCCAAAACATTGCAATAATGTGTCAATATATTTTGTTTGACACAAAGCCATTCCACCATCAACATGCATAAACTGAATGCTTAAATAATGATGCAAATTCCCAAATCAGACATCTCAAATGAGGCATGTAAATCAGCCTTGAAATCAACAATATGCTTCTCTTGAGGACCAGTGAGCAGCATGTCATCAACATACACCAAAATGATAAGCAGTACATCATTAACACGCTTAATATATAAGGTGCTTTCATGTTGGACTGTTCTCAAAACCATGTGCAATTAGATAGGCATGTATCTTTTCATAGCAAGCACGTTGGTGCTTGCTTTAAACCATATACAAAGCCCGGGGCTGAAAAACATACACTTCTTCATGCAAGTCACCATTCAAAAATGTTGTTTTAATGTCCAACTGATGTACATTTTTAACATGATGAGCTACAAATGTACAGATGCTACAAAGAGTAGTCATTCGGCATGTAGGTGCAAAGGTCTCATCAAAATCAATGCCTCTTTCCTGTGCATAACCCTTTGCAACAAGCCTAGCTTTATACCTGTCAACTGTTCCATCAGGTTTACACTTCAGCTTGTATACCCACTTAGTGCCAATGGCCTTCTTGCAAGGAGGCAAGTCACATAAAGACCAAGTACCATTCTTCATTATAGCATCATATTCAGATTGCATAGTAGCCATCCAATTTTTTGAATTTTGTGCTTCATCAAAGAAATAGGTTCATTCTCATCACTGAGACTAGATGTAGCCATAGCATAGCAATTTGATGCAAAAGAGGCACTATGAGAGCCTGATCAACTATGATGTGACAGAGGTGCATCTAATTTGCTATCAGACAAAGTCTACACCATCCATTCTGGCATAGTTTTTGCCTCCTCAAATCAGCTCTCTCATCAGCAAGTGCATCATGTAAATCTGCATCAGAAATAGAATGATTTGCAGCATCACATGAAACCTGTAAAGGTTGAGAAGTTGCCTCATTAGGACCAGCACTAGACTATCCACCTATAAAAAGAGGCAACAAAGTATCATACATGTCTTTGGAGCTAACAAATGTCTCCTTAGTACATGAAAGCAATGGCTAAATAGCATCTTCCACAAAAACAACATCACGGCTAACCTGAATGCATTTAGTTTATGGATGATACATATGATAGCCTTTAGTTTCAAAACTGTACCCGACAAAAATACATTTTATTGCTTTATCATCCAATTTTCTACGATGTTGTTCAGGAACTAATGCATATGCAAGACAACCAAAAACACGCAGATGAGCAACGGATGGCTTGTGACCATGCCACGCCTCATATGGAGTGACAGAATGTAGCGCTTTAGTGGGACACCTGTTAAGTACATATGCTACACACATAACAACCTCAAGCCAGAAAGTATGTGGTAAAGCCAGACTCTTGACCATACACCTTGCCACTCCATGAGTGATTTGTTCTTTCATTCAGCAACTCCATTTTGTTGAGGTGTATATGGCACTGTACACTGGTGTTTTATCCCACGTTTAGCCAGAAATGCATTAAAATCAGAAGACATATATTCCCCCTCTCGATCAGAACGGAGGGTGCCCATTTTACATGCTCACAGATTTTTAGCCAAAACCAAAAACTGTTTGAATCAAAAGAACACTTTGGACTTTTCTTTGAGTGGATATATGTTACCATTAGTGTCCATGTGAAAGGCCAAATGGCCACTGGACACTTCTTTGTATATGTTCTTTAATAAAACATATAGTGGTCTGGTCAGCCACAAACTGCATGTTCGATCACATTTGTGAAACCTAAGAAGTCTGTCTTCGTGCTCCCTGTGTACTGTGTTTTTCGTGTATTCTACAACATTTGTGCGTTTGCGGCCTCAAGAGCTTGGTTTTCTACTTCGAGCATATCATCGTGGAGCTCTAGAGAAGGAGAGCATAGTGTGGTGCATCGTCATCGAAATACTTCACTGGTATCAGAGCAATTCGATGCAAAAATGATTTATTCATTTTGTGCGAGCGAAGCGAGTACTCCCCCCTAAGGCTTTCATACACCTCGCCACTCCATGAGTGATTTGTTCTTTCATTCAGCAACTCCATTTTGTTGAGGTGTATATGTCACTATACACTGGTGTTTTATCCCACGTTCAGCCAGAAATGCATTACAATAAGAAGACATATATTCCCCCCCTCAATCAAAACGGAGGGTGCCCATTTTACATGCTGACAGATTTTTAACCAAAACCAAAAACTGTTTGAATCACAAGAACACTTCGGACTTTTCTTTGAGTGGATATATGTTATCGTTAGTGTCCATGTGAAAGGCCAAATGGCCACTGGACACTTCTATATGACATTGTACATTGGTCTTTTATCCCACGTTCAGCCAGAAATGCATTAAAATCAGAAGACATATATTCCCCCCCTCAATCAAAATGGAGGGTGCCCATTTTACATGCTGACAGATTTTTTGCCAAAACCAGAAACTGTTTGAATCACAAGAACACTTTGGACTTTTCTTTGAGTGGATATATGTTACCGTTAGTGTTCATGTGAAAGGCCAAATGGCCACTGGACACTTCTTTGTATATGTTCTTTAATAAAACATATAGTGGTCTGGTCAGCCACAGACTGCATGTTCGACCGCATTTGTGAAACCTAAGAAGTCTGTCTTCGTGCTCCTTGTGTACTGTGTTTTCTATGTATTCTGTAGCATCTGTGTGAAGTATTGCGTGCGGCCTCAAGAGCTTGGTTTTCTACTCCGAGCATATCATCATGGAGCTCTTGAAAAGGAGAGTGCAGTGTAGTGCATCGTCCTCGAAATACTTCACTGGTATCAGAGCAGTTCAATGCAAAAAAGCTTTGTTCCTTTTGTGCGAGTGAAGCAAGCACCCCCCTAATGCTTTCTCCAAGGCTTAGGACTAAGGCGGCGACCAAGGCATAGACCTTGGCATACCTTGTCATCTGAGACACCGAAGTCACCGTTGGCGCCATTGGCTACACGCGAGGGAGGACCTTAATGATCAAGGCAAATAGAGGTTCCCGATACTTCCCAGGAGATCACCCATCCCAGTACTGTTCCCCCCAGAGCTCGCTTAATCGTGACAATCTCTTGCCACTAAGCTACATTTCTTGTCGTGTCTGAAGAAGGGGAAAGACTAAGGTTGACATTACCTTGAACATGTTTTGGTCCCTCAAAGCTTCATTCTTTGCTTTCAAAAACTATTTTTGAAGCATTTTTGGATGTCTTTTGGAGCCATTTTGGAGTACTCTTGCACATAGTCCTCTTCACACACGTTTGCAAACATCAAGAAGAGTGTTATTTGTACTTCTCTGACAATAAATATCAACCTTTGGGGTTGTGTTTTTTCAGCCACACTCGCAAAACTACAGGTTTCTAGAAAGGTTTTCAGTTTTGGTGGGAGCAACCACTGCAATTTTATGCAAGTTTTTTGAGCCAAAAACATCAGAGTTGACAGACACTTGCCGCAGTTATTGGCTAGTTTTTGGGCTACGCATTCAGCCTTTTAGTGTCATTTTACTGCATATATTGAGCACATACACATCATGTACACTTCTGTGGATATTGCTTATGTACGTCCATGTGGTCATTGATATAGCGGTTACGTTCTTTGCACAAAGCCTTTTACGTTTGATAAAGAGGGTCGTGGTGAGGTTTTCTTAACTGGGAGACACCCAGATGTCGGGGTCTCTTTAGTGATGCAGGTGGAAGACTTACCCAGCCTTGCCATAGGAGATGTATGATAGTTGTTCATAGGTGTCCAATAAGATTAGTTGGCTTCTATTGGGTAACTAATTATATGCAGTGGAGTCAATGATTCACTATGCAGACAAACACGTCAGTACGTGCAATTTTATGATATTTTGACATTGGTCATACGCTCATTTTGCAGAGGATACTCTGGCAAATTTTTTTCCAGTTTTTTTGTTTTGTCAACTATACAATGGTCAATTTACTCCTTGATACACTTATTCGTTGGTGTTTGGACTCTTCTAGCTCCATTATCATTCCATTTAGTTCTCTACCATCATGGTGTCAGAGGTCTCAGGCACATCCAATGGATCAGGTCTAGTGCCAGTGTTCCGAAGAGGAGCTATGACTTACAGGGCAAAGATCATTTTGAGATCCAAAAATTTGATTGCAAAAACTTTGCTCTATGGAAGAATCAGATTAAAGATGTGCTGATTCAAAGGAGGCAATGGAAGCCAATAAATAGGATTTCAAAGAAGCCTGCTGACATGGATGAAGATGATTGGTATGAGTTAGATGAAATGGCTAGGTCTACCATTTGCTTGCACGTGGCAGATAATGTTTACTTTACAGTATTAGACTGTGAAAGTGCAGAGGAGCTTTGGAAGAAGTTATGCAATACATATGAAAAAGAGACGACATCAAATAAAGTATATCTAATGAGAAAATTATATGACCTTCGTATGAAGGACACAGATAGTGTTGCTGCTCATCTAAATGAGTTTGATGCTATATTCTCCCAGTTATAGGCTGAGAAAACTGATATGGATAACGAAATGAAAGCAGTATTGTTGTTATGCACCTTGCCATCATCATGGGATACATTTTGCACAACTATTAGCAATAGTGTATCTGGCGGTAAACTTGTCTATGATGACATATGTGGAGCACTCTTGAGTGAGGAGATTCGTAGAAAATCTATGGTTGGCACTCAGAGTGGAGATGCATATAATGTTCGTGATTCTTACCAAGGAAAGAATCAACAACGTGGCAGGAGCAAGAACAAGGAAAAGAATAATCAGGGAAATAAGAGTAGAAGTAAATCAAGGAAGAGGGATATCGAATGCCATTATTGTCATAAGAAAGTATGAAGAAAGACTTTTATGCATTAAAGAATGCTAAAGGTAAAGGACAGAACATTGATGGGCATGTTAAACAGTTACCTACACCATCTACTTTGATTGTGAAGATTGAAAAAATTAATGTTATTTCTGATGATGTTGATGTGTTGACACTTGATAGTACTATGCCATCTGAGGCGCTTATGGTTGATTCTCTTTCCCACACATGGTTGCTACATTCTGGTGCTTCTTTCCATGTGACACCACACAGAGAATGGTTCTCTAATTATGCAGCAAAGTCTCTTGGTACCTTGAGACTTGGTGACTCTTACCAGTGTGATGTTGTGGGGATTGGAGATGTGGTTGTGCAGTTCATTGATGGTTCAAAATTTACTATGCATAATGTACGCCATGTACCTCAGTTATCATGCATTTTGATGTCAGTTGGTCAACTTGATGACCTTGGTTACAAGGTGGTCTTCTATGCTCAATCCTTTCGCATATCAAAGGGCAATATGGTTATTGCAAAAGCAAGAAAAGTTGGCTCACTTTATCCTTTATTTGTATCACAAAAAGAACACTTGTTAGCTATTACTGAAGAGCCTATGGCTTGTATTTGGCATGGTCGTTTGGGCCATATATCTCGTAGTGGAATGGATGATCTTTCTCATTCTGGCTACTTATCTGTGTTATCTTTCTCCAACTTTTCATTTTGTGAGCATTTTCAATATGGAAAGCAAACCAGAAATGTGCATAGAATGCACGTTGACTCTTCAATTCAGCTTTTAGATCTCATTCATACAGATGTGTGTGCTCCCATGCCCACTAGGTCCTTAGGTGGTTCTCTCTACTTTGTCACTTTCGTAGATGATGCTACTAGAAAAGTTTGGGTATATCCTATCAAATTGAAGGATGAGGTATTCCCTACTTTCAGAAAATGGCTTGCTTCAGTTGAGAGTGAAAAAGGAAATAAGTTTAAGGCTTTATGTTCAGATAATGGGGGTGAGTATACCTCACATGAATTCAGCCTTTTTTGTCAGTCTAGAGGGATCAATAGAGAGTTTACAGCTCCTTATACCCCAGTACAGAATGGTGTAGCTGAGAGGATGAATAGAACTATTCAAGATAGAGTAGTCTCTATGTTGCATCATGCAAACCTCTCACAAGGCTTGGAGTATTGACTGCAGTTCATGTGATTAACCTTTCACCTAGTACTGCCAAAGGTCTAAAAGTGGCATAAGAGTTATGGACAGGGAAGCCACCATATTATGATCATCTTCGAGTTTTTGGGTGTGAAGCATATGTTCATATACCCAAGATTCTTAGACAAAAGTTGGACCATAAGTCAAAGAAATTCATTTTTCTTGGATATGGGCGAGAAGGACAATTTGGATATCGCTTATGAAATCCTGAAACACGATCAGTGATCAGAAGTAGTGATGTCATTTTCAATGAGTCTAAGATGCATAAACAACCCATTAAGGAGGTTGAAGTGAGAAGAGTGGTGTTTGAGGATACTAGTCCTCCGGTTAGCATGCATAAAAATGCGGCACATAGGGATGTTCAAGAGAATGTCCATTCAGATCAGTCTGCACATGTTCCTGTTCAGCAACCATTGAGACGTTTTGCACGTTTCTCACATCCACATGATAGATATGTTCGAGGTTAAGATTTTGTTATGCTAATAGATGCTGGTGAGCCTTCTTGCTACAAAGAGGTTATGCAGACAGAGGATCATGTCAAGTGGGAGCACGCCATGAAGAGTGAGTTGGATTCTATTCGCAAGAATGGTACTTGGGATTTAGTACCTTTGCCAAATGGTAGGAAAGCTTTACCATGTAAATGGGTATATAAGCTGAAATTCACATCAGATAGTGCTTCTCCAAAGTATAAAGCACGACTTGTTGCAAAGGGTTTTAAGAAACAACATGGTGTTGATTTCGAGGAAATCTTCTCTCCAGTGGTCAAGATGACTACCCTGTGCATGTTGCTTGGATTAATTGCAATGGAGGACTTAGAGCTAGTCCAAATGGATGTGAAAAATGCTTTCTTGCATGGAGATCTTATAGTTGAGATCTGTTGGAGAAACAATCACTAATTGGACATATATTTGAAGGTCAAATCTTAGGAAGAAAACCCCATGCCTATGTGAAGGGACAAATTCACAAATGTATCATATTTGTAAAGTTAGTTCACTTTAGTTCTAGAAGTTTTTTAAAATCACGAGAATATGAAAATCTACATAAGTTAGTTTGTATCAACTGACGCGGAGAGAGAGAGTGAGAGAGAAGAAGTAGAAGAAGGAGTTCATTTTATACGAATGAGTATAGTCGGGCTTCTCTGAGTGAGAAAGCATCTGTAAAACTTCTGAGTTTTCATAGCTATGAGAAAGAACTGAGTAAAGTTCTATGTATGAGACTTTCTCCATCATCTCCATGCTTGCCTACTGTGTGATGAATTCAAAAGTTCAAGTTTTGTGAGCAATTCGATGCCTGGCATCAAATCTTGGCTGATAAGTCATTATTTCCATTCTCCGTGTGTTAACTGTTGTTGAATCTTTTAAAAACATGAAGTTTGTGGAGCAACTCGATGCCTGGCATCGAGTTTCAGCATAAAGTGGATGCCCCGCATCGACTTCTAGCATACAAGTGGTCTTCTTCATGTGTGTGTAAAAGAGAGTATTTCTGGTGCAGAAAAAGGGCCTAAAAAAGCTCAAAGTCGATGCCCGGCATCGACCTTGACTGAAATTCGATGCTAGGCATCGAATTTTTATTTTTAGACACCCAGAAATACTAAAACAGGCAAAAATTTCTAGTTTTGGAAGGTCATACAGGGTCATCTTGTGAAGGCCATAGCTTGAGTTCTAGAGATCCGTTTGATGCATATGATAGCTTGTTGGAAAGCTCTACTCTTCTAGTTTCAGCCTAAAAATTTTCATGGAGAAATAATCCTTGAACTAGGAGAAATTAGCAAAATACTGAAGGTATGTCATTTCGGTGACTAGGAATTTCTGTAGAAGCAAAGTTCTCACTTTAGGCTATCATTTCTCAAAGTTTGGAGTGGCAATGAGTTAATGGTGACCATAGAGGTGTTCTAGTGTCACATTAATTCATTTCTTGTGGTGTTTCATACATCAACAAGTGGTATCAGAGCAGAAAGATTCTCGAGAGCAGAAGACGACAAAGGTATGAGAAGTTTTGTAAAGTTTTCCATTAAAGTTTGAAAGGTGAAGCATTTGAAGACACAAGGCATCAAAAGGTTACTTCAAAAGTATCCTCATACACAAAGAACTTCAAAAGGTATTATCCTTTATCCTTTAAGCTCACAGGTTGCAGCAGAAGAAAAGAACTATGGCAGATCATATCTCCATTGACAAACTGGACAGAGATAATTACCCCGCATGGGTAATGAGAATGGAAGCCTTACTTATGAGTAAGGATCTCATGGTATATGTAACAGGTGAAGAAGAGAAGCCAGTATTTGAAGATGAAAGCCGACCAAAGAAAGACAAACTTGATGCTTTAAAGCATTGGCAGAAGAAGGATGCAAGTGCAAAAGCATACATCTACAATACAATCTCTGATCATTTGCTACCACACATTAGAGGATTGGAATCATCTGAAGATATATGGAATGCATTGGAGTATCATTTCCAAAGTACTACTAAAGCACGGAAAGCAAGTCTATGGTCAGAGTTTACAACATTCAAGAAGAAGCCAAGTCAAACCATTAGTGATTATGTCACTAAGATGAAGGATCTAGCAGATAGTCTTGGATCCATAGATGAAGATGTTGAAGATCACAGATTGATTGCTCAATTACTTGCAGGTTTGAGAGGGGATGAAAGGTGGAAACCTTTTGTCTTATCAACAGAACTTTCATTAAATCATTATGTTCCAGACTTGAACCAGTTGCTTGGTTTGATGCTCACATATGAGCAAGACTTGAAGGGAGATGGAGATAAAGGACAAAGTTCTGCAATGTACATGAAGAACAAGAAGAAAGGAGATAAAGGTAAAGCAAAGGATGAAGAGGAGTGTAGTTCTCAAGCTTATTATGCAAGAGGTAAAGGCACTGGTAGAGGAAGAGCAAGAGGTTTTGGAAGAGGTAGAGGTAATCAAAATAATAACAAGAAGGCTTGCTGGATCTGTGGATTGAGTAATCATTTGGCTCATGACTGTTGGCACAATCAACAAGGATCAAACCAGAATCAAAACAACAATAGCAGAGGTCGAGGTGGAAGATATCAAAGTAATTTTCAGAGAGGTAGACAAAGTCAAAGAGGAGGCTATGGTAGAGGTGGAGGAAGAAGTTGGGGACAGAATCAATCCTACAACACCACCTACTACAACTATGCAAATGACACACAGAATGAAAGTCATACATCATTGATGATGAACTCAATCAACACATCAGAGAAAGAAGATCTAAAGGTATTTTACATTGACTCTGGATGTTCTAATCATTTGTCAGGAAACATAGAATTGATGTCAGAATTGGAAAAAGGCATTTCTAGTCATACAGTTCAAACAGGTGATAATACAAGACATAGTGTACATTCAATTGGAAAAGTGAAATGCAGGAGTGGAGCAGATTTGCTAACCAATGTTTTGTATGTTCCTACAATACCTAAAAACTTGATTAGTGTGGGATAGATAGTTGAAAAAGGTTTTCAAGTCAGGTTTACAAATGAAGGAGTATTTGTGGAAGATCTAGAGAATGGATATAATCAGATTATCTCTGGTAAGAAAGAAGGTAGACTCTTTACTTTAAGAGTGCAAGGAAATATTGGTCAAGCTTTGCTCACACATGGTGAAGCAGTGATTACAGAACTTGATCTCTGGCATAAGAGATTAGGTCATTTCAATGAAAGAGGAATTAAAGCTATGGTTGCTAATCAGTCTGTACTAGGATTACCAAATGTGCAAAGTCAACATATGGTTTATAAATGTGAAGCATGTCAAATGGGTAAAGCACACAGGTTACCATTTCAGAAGAAAGGATTCAAACATGATGGATTACTAGAGCTTATTCATACAGATGTATGGGGACCAACAAAAGAAGGATCTATCAGTGGCTCAAGGTACTATGTTCTTTTCATTGATGATGCTACAAGATGGATAACATTATATGTTTTGAAGGAAAGATCAGAAGTGTTTGGAGCTTTCAAGCATTTTCATGCATATGTAGAGAGAGTCATAGGTCAAAAGCTTAAGAGACTGAGGTCTGATGGAGGGGGAGAATATTTCTCCCAAGAGTTCAATGATTATCTTTGGAATGCAGGTATTAAGAGAGAAATAACTTGCAGGTATACACCACAACAAAATGGTGTAGCAGAAAGAAGGAACAGGACTTTGGTTGAGTTTGCTAGAGCTATGCTGAAGGAGAAGAATTGTCCAAATTATCTTTGGGCTGAGGCTGTAAATACAGCTACATATCTTGTGAATAGATTACCATGTGCAGCTCTCAATGGAATGACTCCATATGAAGCTTGGTGGGGTAAGAAACCAACACTAGATCATTGTAGAGTGTTTGGATCAATTGCATATGCTTATGTGCCATCACAGCTTAGGCATAAACTTGAACCAAAGGCAGAAAAATATGTGTTCATTGGTTATGATGAAAAGCAGATGGGTTACAGGTTGTGGAATCCTCTAACAAAACAATTTATTGTTTCTAGAGATGTTACATTTGATGAACAGAAAAGATGGTATGCAGATCAAAGTCATACAGCTGAAGAATTTGAAGAAGAGGTAAGAAGATGTGAGAAAGGAAAATCAATTGTGCAGGTAAATAGAGATGAAGACTATATGCAAGCAAGTACATCCACAAGTGGATTAACAAGAAGAAATGAAGAAGCTCCTATATTTGATGAAGAGGTGTATCCAGACACTTATGAAGAAATTGAACCAAGAAGGTCAAGCAGGACTAGAAGACAACCAGAAAGGTATTCTTATGATACTTCTTACATAACTCAGAAGAACTATGCATATATGGTCAAAGATGATGAAGAACCCCAAAACTATGATGAAGCTAAAGGTAAGAAGCAATGGGAAGAAGCAATGAAGGAAGAGTTCAATGCACTGGAGGAGAACAAGACATGGGAACTTGTTCCTAAACCAAATGGTAAGAAAGTTATTGGAAATAAATGGGTTTATAAAGTGAAGAAGCTTGCAGATGGAAGTATAGCCAGATACAAAGCTAGGCTGGTGGTGAAAGGCTATGCCCAGACCTATGGCATAGATTATGATGAGACATTCAGTCCTGTAGCTAAGATGTCAACTATAAGGACAATCATTGCTATTGCAGCTTCAAAAGGATGGACTCTAAGTCAATTGGATATAAAGAATGCATTCTTGAATGGATACATATCAGATGAGGTATACATGGAACAACCTCAAGGGTTTATAGATTCCAGGTATCCAAATTTTGTTTGCAGGTTGAGAAGAGCATTGTATGGATTGAAGCAAGCTCCAAGAGCTTGGAACTATAGACTGGTGAAGTATCTCAATGATCTTGGATATCAAAGTTCAAAAGCAGATTCAAGTCTACTTATCAAAGGAACAGAGGAAGGTACAATCTACATTTGTATTTATGTAGATGACATTATAATCACAGGTACTTCAGATGAAGGAATCAAGGAGGTAAAGAGATTACTTGAGAAAGAGTTTAAGATCAGTGACCTAGGAAAGTTGTCATACTTTCTTGGAATGGAAGTTACTTATACAGATCATGGAATATATGTGTCACAAGAAAGGTATCTTCTAAACTTGTTGAAGAAGTTTGATATGGAAAATTGCAGAGAAGCTTCAACTCCACTTGAAGTTAATCACAAGCTCAGTAAATATGATGGTGCAGACTACAAAGATATGAGGAAGTATCAATCTCTTGTGGGTAGTTTGATTTATGCTACACTAACAAGACCTGATCTTAGTTATGCAGTGGGAGTTTTGTCACAATTCATGCATTGTCCAAAGGACCCACATTGGATTGCAGGTCAAAGAGCTCTCAGATATATCAAAGGAACTATAAAAGAAGGATTATATTATCCTTTTACATCAGATTTGAAGTTGAGAGCCTATAGTGATTCAGATTGGGCAGGTAACCAAGATGACAGAAGATCAACTCATGGTTACATGATATACATTGGTGATAAGCTTGTAAGTTGGTGTTCAAAGAAACAACATACAGTAGCATTATCATCAACTGAAGCAGAGTACAAAGGACTTGTGGAAGCAGCTAAGGAAGTCATATGGATGCAGACATTGTTCAAGAGCTTAGGCATTGATCAAGGTACACCTACAATACATGGAGATAATATGAGTTCACTTTATCTTGCAGCAAATCCAGTTTTTCATGCAAGGACAAAGCACATAGAGATACAGTATCATTTTCTCAAAGAAAAGGTAATGGAGAAGGAGATTGAAGTGGAGTACATTTCTACCAAAGATCAGTTAGCAGACATAATGACAAAGAGCTTGGATGGTGTGAAGACCAGCAGATTCAAAAGCATGGCAGGAGTAAAAGAAAAGAAGATGATATGAAGAAACAGGGAATGTCAATTAGTGATTGAGGGGGAGCTGTTGGAGAAACAATCACTAATTGGACATATATTTGAAGGTCAAATCTTAGGAAGAAAACCCCATGCCTATGTGAAGGGACAAATTCACAAATGTATCATATTTGTAAAGTTAGTTCACTTTAGTTCTAGAAGTTTTTTAAAATCATGAGAATAGGAAAATCTATATAAGTTAGTTTGTATCAACTGACGCGGAGAGAGAGAGAGTGAGAGAGAAGAAGTAGAAGAAGGAGTTCATTTTATACGACTGAGTATAGTCGGGCTTCTCTGAGTGAGAAAGCATCTGTAAAACTTCTGAGTTTTCATAGCTATGAGAAAGAACTGAGTAAAGTTCTGTGTATGAGTCTTTCTCCATCATCTCCATGCTTGCCTACTGTGTGATGAATTCAAAAGTTCAAGTTTTGTGAGCAATTCGATGCCTGTCATCGAATCTTGGCTGATAAGTCATTATTTCCATTCTCTGTGTGTTAACTGTTGTTGAATCTTTTAAAAACATGAAGTTTGTGGAGCAACTCGATGCCTGGCATCGAGTTTCAGCATAAAGTGGATGCCCCGCATCGACTTCTAGCATACAAGTGGTCTTCTTCATGTGTGTGTAAAAGAGAGTATTTCTGGTGCAGAAAAAGGGCCTAAAAAAGCTCAAAGTCGATGCCCGACATCGACCTTGACTGAAATTCGATGCTAGGCATCGAATTTTTATTTTTAGACACCCAAAAATACTAAAACAGGCAAAAATTTCTAGTTTTGGAAGGTCATATAGGGTCATCTTGTGAAGGCCATAACTTGAGTTCTAGAGATCCGTTTGATGCATATGATAGCTTGTTGGAAAGCTCTACTCTTCTAGTTTCAGCCTGTAATGTTTCATGGAGAAATAATACTTGAGCTAGGAGAAATTAGCAAAATACTGAAGGTATGTCATTTCGGTGACTAGGAATTTCTGTAGAAGCAAAGTTCTCACTTTAGGCTATCATTTCTCAAAGTTTGGAGTGGCAATGAGTTAATGGTGACCATAGAGGTGTTCTAGTGTCACATTAATTCATTTCTTGTGGTGTTTCATACATCAACAAGATCTACATGGAACAACTAGAGGGTTATGTACTTCCTGGCAAGCAAAGTCTAGTTTGTAAGCTTAAGAAGAGCTTGTATGGACTTAAACAGTCCCCTAGACAATGGTACCAAAATTTTGATGCTTTTATGAAGTCTCAAGGCTATTCTTGAAGTAATGAGGATCATTGTCTCTACAGAAAGAGATGCTTAGATGGTAGCTTGATATGCTTGATACTGTATGTCTATGATATGTTGATTGCTGGGAAGTCCTCTTATGATTTGTCAATTCTCAAAAAGAAGTTGAGTCAGACATTTGATATGAAGGATTTGGGGGATGCCAAACATATTCTTGGCATGCACATTACTCGTGATAGGAGTAAAAGATGCATATACTTGTCTCAAAGTGAGTACATATCCAAAGTACTTCACATGTTCAATATGCAAGGTGGAAAGGCATTGAGTACACCTTTACCTACATATGTGAAATTGAGCAAGGATGATTGCCCCAAATCAGATGAGAAAAAGGAATTCATGACCAAAATTCCCTATCAGTCTGATGTTGGTAGTCTCATGTATGCTATGGTAGCTATGAGACTTGACATTTCATTTACAGTGGGAGTTGTGAGCATATATATGTCTAATCCTGGCAAGAAACATTGGGAAGCGGTCAAGATGATTTTAATATATCTGAGTGGCACTAAGGACAAGTGTCTATGCTTAGGTAGAGGGAAAGCGTCCATTATTGGTTACATAGATTCTGACTATGCTGGTTGTGTAGACAATGGTAAGTCTACATCAAGGTACATTTTTCATTTTGCTGGAGGTGCTATCTCTTGGAGATCTTGTCTTCAAGAATGTACAACTGTTTCCACCACAGAAGCAGAGTATGTTGCAGCAAGTGAGGCATGTAAGGAAGCGTTGTGGCTTTCTCGTCTTGCTTGTGATATGGGTTTACCTCAGCATGTACCTCGTTTGCTTAGTGATAGTCAGAGTGCCATTGCTTTGGCTAAGAATCCGGTTTATCATGCAAAGACCAAGCACATTGAGGTGAGGTATTACTTCATTAGAGATTGCTTAGCAACTGAGCGCATTATTCTTGAGAAGGTTCACACTCGAGATAATGTTGCAGATGCTTTGACTAAAGCTCTACCATAGGATAACTTTCGACACTATTGTCACTTGATGGGGATTACTTGATTCCTAATCTTACACAGTCACTTGTGTACTGTGTAACATGCCCATCAGGTGAGAGGTATAGTTTGTATACTTACACTCAGGTATTCTTTATCATTCTTTATTTTTTCTCCCATAGTTACTTTGACCATATTGGCCTTTAGTGGGAGATTGTTACCATTAGTGTCCATGTGAAAGGCCAAATGGCCACTGGACACTTCTTTGTATATGTTGTTTAATAAAACATATAGTGGTCTGGTCAACCAGAGACTGCATGTTCGATCGCATTTGTGAAACCTAAGAAGTCTGTCTTCATGCTCCCTGTGTACTATGTTTTCTATGTATTCTACAACATCTGTGCAAAGTACTGTGTGCGACCTCAAGAGCTTGGTTTTCTACTCTGAGCATATCATCATGGATCTCTCGAGAAGGAGAGCGCAGTGTGGTGCATCGTCATTGAAGTACTTCAATATACCCATGCATGCATGGAAAAGTCATCAATGAAAGTCACGAAGTAAAGATAGTTTCCAAAAGAAGGTGTCTGCATAGGACCACATGCATCACTATGTACAAGCTGCAATTTCTGAGTAGCCCGAACTGAACCATCTTTTGGAAAGGAGGAATGCTGCATTTTGCCCAAAATATAGCATTAACATACATGTTTTATGGGTTCTTTAAGTTTGGGCAGAGAGGACACCATTTTAGATTTCTGCAGGCATAGCAAACTAGCAAAATTCAGATGACCAAAGCGTGCATGCCAAAGATTTGCATCTAACATAGCCTGAGAATCATGTACTGCACATGTTGAATCATTCACAGATTTCTCATAATCTATGAGCTTATACATCCCACGAGATAAAATGCCACAAGCAATAATCAGGTCGCTATTTGACAAATCATGAACTGTACATCTGTCATCAAAAAATTTCACAACCAAGCCAATCTTGGCTAATGTAGAAACTAATGACAGATTTTTCTTGATCCTTGGTACAAATAAAGCATCTGACAATGTGAAAGAACTACCTTTAGTAGTAGTCAGATTGATCTTACCAAGTCCCATAACAGGATAAGTGGAGTTGTTGGAGCATGTGAGAGTATTCCCTATAGGGGAAGGCTTAAATGAAGTGAAGAAACTATGCTGCAAGGTAATATGTTTGGTTACCCCACTATCAAAATACCAAACATCCGAGTCTAGTGCAAACATGCATTGATCATGAGAAGATGGGTCAAAACTGCAAACATTAGTAAGTGCCCATTCTTCATCCTGCACAAGATTAGCAGACTTTGTTTTCGGTGTAGAGGCCTTTACAATAGCCATTCTTGCCTCTTTCTTCTTTGTCTCTTTAGCAGCTGGTTTTGGACAGTTCTTTATGACATGATTGTTTCCTTTACGGTACTTACAAAAGAATTTCTGCTTTTTTGATTTCTTCTCATCTTTCTTCCTTCTTCGAATGTGCAACATTTGTAGATTCCTGCTTGCTCATAGATGGGCTCCATTTACCTTTGCCTTTCTAACTAGCCAGGAAAGCTTGATCTGCAACACACATAATGGACCTGTTCTGCCTTGATTGATATTCCTGCAATAGAATAGAGACTAACTCCTCAAATGACAAGGCATTTGGATTTCCCTTCATCATCAACTGAAGAGTAGAAGCAAAAATATGATATGAATCAGGAAGACCTTTCAGAATGGTCTGCATAAGTGAGCTATCTAGTATAACTTCATCAACAAAAATCAACTGTTCCTTCAAGTCTTTGATCTTTGTTAGAAAACAGTCCATAGAATCACCTTCATTCATGTGCTCACTCTCCAACTGTTTTTGGAGGTAATCAACACGAGCCTCATTCCTAGCCTGGTACAATGTGGTAAGTGTATTCCAAGCATCCTTAGTTGTTCTACAAGAACGAATGTGAGGAATAATGGCATGTTTGATAGATAAAGCCATTAATGCATGTGCCTGGGAGTCTCTTCCATCCCAACAATTTTTCTCTATAGTAGGTGCAGCAAAAATGCAACACAAACAGAAATATGTAGAATATCATCATCTTCGACACCTTTTGCATCAGCTTCAGTACATACAGTTGTAACAGTTGCAAGTGTGATAGGACGTTTTTCAACACCTTGCACAATGTTCCACAATCCTTTTGCAACCAATACATGTTGCATCATATAAGCCCACAAGGGTTAGTTGGTACCATTCAACTTATCCTCAACAACCAACATACGGAATACATCAGTGCTTTCATCCATGGCCAGTGACTAAAATACCTTGATGAAGAAAATTGACTGTATCTCAAAAAGTTGAACATAACTACCTAGATCAATTCAACTAAACTTGTAGGAGAATTCGAGATGCTTATACTGATGAAGCACAAAAAGAAAAAATAGCTTGGACAAGCAGTGCAATAGTGTACTTGGAGGCTGAAACGAGCTCATATCGTGATTTTGGCACCACACAACAAAGTTGTTTTGATCTCTAAAACACCCTGAGTATGCTCACCAAAATTCGTGTGATTTTGAGACTACAACTGGAGGAGTATCGACGATGCCCTAGATGAAGCGGCGACCTGCTCGGATACCAATTGTTGGAGTTAGACGTCTGCAGAAGCACACAAACAACACAAGGAAGAAGAAGAAGCTTGGAGCACAACACACAATACTGAATGTATTACCACTAGAATGTACAAAGATAAGTAGCCCATTAGGGCAATAGGTGTATATACAAGTCCGGGGAAAAAACCCTCCTAAAGATGGAAAAAAGTGCCCCAACAGTCCTAGAGTGTTCACACACATCACTACCTATATATATCAACAGTGTGATTGCTATCCCAACCACATCTTGATAAGCCTATTGGCTCGAAGAAAGAAGTTAATATGAAACACCTTGAAAGGTTTTTAAAGAGAAGAACGTGACTCTAACATTCTTATCTAGAACCTACTTACGTAAAATCCTCCAATGAATTTTCCATGGATATACAAAGAAAACATGTGAACTAAGTCTTATGATTTATCAACGTATTAGGAGAAAATAATGGTTCGTATTTAAAAAAGATTCATATATTTACTAGAAAAGGGGTTTTACTAATAATTCCAATCTTGGCCTATTCATGCTTTATAAGCTTCCATGGTTACCAAACAACCTTTTTAATAGTAGATTCGTCTTTATAAATCAGATTACATCATACGAGAACTTAGTTCGAATAACTTAAAATTCCAAATATCCTCCATGCAAATATGTACGTATTCTTAGGGTGTACATTTTTTTTTCACATCACAAAACATAATAGCCCCTTTTCATTATTTTATATGTTATAAACTACCCCAACAGCATACACAAGAGCCTCTTATCATTCTTTCATATGTTATAAACTTCCCCAACAACATACACACAACAAACTACACCACACTCCATTTTATATAAATAAAAACAACCTTACAATGGTCAATACTTAAATGTAGTGAGTCTTGTGTCCAAATACAAGAGTGATTGACCAAAGAGCGTGTTAGAAAAATTTTCGAGATTAAGTCATAGGTTTTCCCTTTAAGGCAAGAATCCGTGTTTTTTTTCTTGCTCTCTCTCTCTCTATTGGTTTATTATGTTATGCTATTACTCCTTGGAGGCGGTTCCTTCCTTCCTACATGTATGAAGGCTTTGACTCCTACATATGTCGAATTCTTTTCGGTAGCTTGACTAGTGATTTTTTTTTTACCCAATCAATGTTTGGATCATGTTTCTTCACGGCATTCCAATAATAACTTGATCTATAAAACTTGACAACACACACAATAGGTCAGATTCCTTTTGTCATAAGATATTTGGATACTCTGAATCTCCATGGTTGATATTTATCTTTGTCTAGAACTTCAACCTTATGTCCTAAATCTACCATATATGTGACATGGTTTATGAAAGATACCTTTTGTGAGCTTGAATCTTTGATCCTTTGTGCTTTATTCAAATATTCTTGGACTAATCCTTTGAAGGCCTCAACTCAGCTCTAATACAAATTATGGAGAAATTTCACTCCAATATGCACAATGGAAGTTAGACAATCTCTTCTAAAAACTATCATGTTAGACCCCTTCTTACCAAAACCTGATTTATTCATAAATCACATTACTCACTAACTGAGATATTTTTTTTCCAAACACATTAGAACATAATAACTTTTTAAGAAGCTATAGATCACTCCATTTGAAGTCCAAATGGATAGACAAACAACTACCTAAAGACAAACTACCTATTCACTCATGTTAAGTAGAAAATAGAGGTTTAGTAGAATTGATCTCAGTAACTATTGGACAACAACATAATAGAGCTACTTGGACTAGAGAAATTAAAAGAAATAAGCTTTCCAAAATGATACCGTATGCATTAAATTGACATCTACACAATGAGGAATGCACAAAAGAAGTAGGTAGTGTCTGTCAAACACTCTTCCTATAGGGGGTATAATCTATTGGTATGACCTCCACTCTACTTAGATAGGTATGGGCATTCCTTGCCCTTGCTTCACAAGTCCTCCCCTTCACTCCACATGCTTGAATGGCCTTGGTTGCACCTTCTCCAGGAGAATGAGTGTATATAAACCTCCTTTTAACTCTTTACGGACCCTTGTGCAATCCTTGGCTCTTCATCTAGCCTTGGCTTGTATTTTGACTTTTCACATGAATGGATAAGGATTTGCATTTTGATGTCCATTGGAGTCTCCTTTAGCTTTTGAAACACTCTTCCTTTCCATCAAGGTTGATGAGCTCGTCCAATTCATAATTTTGACAAAAATAAAGTAGGGTAACTATTGAAAGAGAGGGAAAAAGGTGGAAGGATAAAGAAGTCATAGTTATCGCCATTGATTTGCTGACATGATTTAATTACCAAATGAATTATATGTTAGAACCTAGTTGTTTAAACCAAAGAATGTTTGAAGGGATGCACACAATCCCAAAATTAGTATATGTGTATAAGGTTGAACACTAATTTGAAGTATTTCGATGGCGATGTACCACAGTACGCTATCCTTATCGAGAGATCCACGATGATATCCTCGGAGTAGAAAACTGAGCTCCAAAGGCTGCACATGGTACTCCGCACAGAGACCGCAGAATATGCAGAAAAAGACAGTACACAGGGAGCACAAAGACAAACTTCTTAGGTCTTACAAATGCGGTCGAACTTACAGCCTGTGACTAACCAGGCCACTATATGTTTTATTAAAGAACATATACAAAGAAGTGTCCGGTGGCCATTTGGCCTTTCACATGGACACTAACAATAAAAATCTCCCACTAAAGGCCAATATGACCAAAGTAACTATGGGAGAAAAATAAAGAATGATAAAGAATACCTGAGTGTAAGTATACAAACTATAGCTCCCACCTGATGGGCATGTTACACAGTATACAAGTGACTGTATAAAATCATGAATCAAGTAACCCCCATCAAGTGACAACACTATCGAAAGCTATCCTATGGTAGAGCTTTAGTTAAAGCATCTGCAACATTATCTCAAGTGTGAACCTTCTCAAAAATAATGCACTCAGTGGCTAAGCAATCTCTAATGAAGTGATACCTCACCTCAATGTGCTTGGTCTTTGAATGATAGACCGGATTTTTAGCCAAAGCAATGGCACTCTGACTATCACTAAGCAAACGAGGTACATGCTGAGGTAAACCCATATCACAAGCAAGACGAGAAAGCCACAATGCTTCCTTACATGCCTCACTTGCCACAACATACTCTGCTTCTGTGGTGGAAACAATTGTACATTCTTGAGGATGAGATCTCCAAGAGATAGCACCTCGAGCAAAATGAAAAATGTACCCTGATGTAGATTTACGATTGTCTACACAACCGACATAGTCAGAATGTGTGTAACCAATAATGGATGCTTTCCCTCTACCTAAGCATAGACACTTGTCCTTAGTGCCACTCAGATATTTTAAAATCAGACCAACTGACATCAAACTGCATGATAATTGAGGTACATGGCATACATTATGCATAGTAAATTTTGAACCATCAATAAACTGCACAACCAAATCTCCAATCCCTACAATGTCACACTCATAAGAGTTACCAAGTCTCACGGTACCAAGAGAATTTGTTGCATAATTAGAGAACCATCTCTGTGTGGTGTCACATGGAAAGAAGCACCAGAGTCTAGCAGCCATGTGTGGGAAAGAGAATCAGCCATAAGAGCCTCAATTGGCACAGTGCTATCAAGTGTCAACACATCAACATCATCAAACATAACATTAATTTCTTCAATCTTCAGAGTCAAAGTAGATGGTGTAGGTAACTCTTTAACATGCCCATCAACATTTTGTCCTTTAACTTTAGCATTCTTTAATGCATAACAATCTTTCTTCATGCGTCCTTTCTTATGACAATAATGGCATTCGATATCCCTCTTCCTTGATTTACTTCTACTCTTATTTCGTTGACCATTCTTTTCCTTTTTCTTGCTCCTGCCACATTGCTGATTCTTTCCTTGGTAAGAATCGTGAATGTTATATGCATCTCCACTCTGAGTGCCAACCATAGATTTTCTACGAATCTCCTCACTCAAGAGTGCTCCACATATGTCATGGTAGACTAGTTTACCACCAAGTGCACTATTTCTAATAGCTGTGCAAAACGTATCCCATGATGATGGCAAGGTGCATAATAGCAATACTGCTTTCATTTCATTATCCATATCCATTTTTTGAGCCTGTAACTGGGAGAATATAGCATCAAACTCATTTAGATGAGCAGCAACACTATTTGTGTCTTTCATATGAAGGTCATATATATTTCTCCTTAGATACACTTTATTTGGTGTCGTCTCTTTTTCGTATGTATTGCATAACTTCTTCCAAAGCTCCTCTGCACTTTCACAGTCTAATACCATAAAGAAAACATTATCTGCAAGGTGCAAGCGAATGGTAGACTTGGCCATTTCATCTAACTCATCCCAATCATCTTCATCCATGTCAGCATGCTTTTTTGAAATCCCATTTACTGGCTTCCATTGCCTCCTTTGAATCAACACATCTTTAATCTGGTTCTTCCATAAAGCAAAGTTTGTGCCATGAAATTTTCGGATCTCAAAATGGCCTTTGCCTTGCAAGTTATAGCTCCTCCTCGGAACACTAGCACTAGACCCTGATCCACCAGATGTGCGTGAGACCTCTGATGTCATGATGGTAGAGAACTGAATAAAATGATAATGAAGCTACAAGAGTATGAACACCAACAAATAAGTGTATCAATTAGTAACTTGACCACTATATAGTTGACAAAACCAAAAATCTAGAAAAATTTTGCTAGAGTATCCTTTGCAAAATGAGCATATGACTAGTGTCAAAATATCATAAAATTGCAAGTACTGACATGTTTACCTACATAGTGAATCACTAACTCCACTGCATATAATCACTTACCCAATAGAAGCCAACTAGGCTTATCGCGCACCTATGAACAACTATCATACATCTCCTATGGCGAGGCTTAGTAAGTCTTCCACCTACATCATTGAAGAGATCCCAACATATGGGTGTCTCCCAGTTAAGAAAACCTCACCATGACCCTCTTTATCAAATGTAAAAGACTTTATGCAGAAAACGTAACCGATATATCAATGACCACATGGACGTACATAAGTAGTATCCACAGAAGTGTACATGGTGTGTATGTGCTCAATATATGCAGTAAAATGACACTAAATGACTAAATGCACAGCCCAAAAACTAGCCAATAACACCTGCAAGTGTCTATCAACTCTAATGTTTTAGGCTAAAAAACCTGCATAAATTTGCAACGGCTACTACCACCAAAACTGAAAACCTTTTGAGAAACCTATAGTTTTATGAGTGTCACTAAAAAACATAGCCCCAAAGGTTGATATTTATTGTCGGAGAAGTACAAAGAACACTCTTGTTGACGTTCTTGGACCTGTTGAAGAGAACTATGTGCAAAAGTACTCCAAAATGGCTCCAAAAGACACCCCAAAAATGCTTCAAAAATAGGCTTTGAAAGCAAAGAGTGAAGCTTTGAGGGACCAAAACATGTTCAAGGCAATGTCAACCTTAGTCTTTCCCTTTCTTTAGACACCACAAGAGTGTATCTTAGTGGCAAGAGATTGCCACGGTTAAGCGAAATCTAGGGGCAACAGTACTGGGATGGGTGACCTCCCGGGAAGTACCGAGAACCTCTATCTTCCTTGATTGTTGAGGTCCTCCCTCGCACATAGCCAACGATGACTTCAGTGACTCGGATGACAAGGTATGTCAAGGTCTATGCCTTGGTCGCCGCGTTATTCGTAAGCCTTTGAGAAAGTCGGGGGGGGGGGGGGGGTGCTTGCTTCACTCACACAAAAGGAACAAAGCTTTCTCATCGAACGGCTCTGATACCAGTGAAGTATTTCAATGGCGATGCACCAAAATATGCTCTCCTTCTCGAGAGATTCACGACGATATCCTCGGAGTAGAAAACTCATAAGGCGGCACATGGTACTCTGCACACAGACTTCAGAATATGCAGAAAAACACAGTACACAGAGAGCATGAAGACATACTTCTTAGGTCTTACGAATGTGGTCGAACTTAGAGTCTGTGACTGACCAGGACACTATATGTTTTATTGAAGAACATATACAAAGTAGTGTCCGGTGGCCATTTGGCCTTTCACATGGACACTAACGGTAATATACTTTAAATACTTAAAGTAATTAGGATAATAATCATAGCAAGGGATAGCAGAAATATCTCATGTCTCACAAAGAATTCAATTCAATAGATGCATACTACATGTCAATGTTGGAAGATAAAGACATATCTCAAGATGAAGATTCCAACTTGGGTATGTAGACAAAGAAAGGAAGAGTTTGAGAAGGGGAAACAAGTAAAATAAGGAGAAGAACAAGAAGGAAGATTACAAAGGAGGAATTTCCTCTAGGTAAGGGAATCGAACCTTATGATCTTGTTGAGAGATTTCTACATAGAAGCCCAATATCACTTGGCCACAACTATTGCAACTGTCATACTAGAAGGGAGTGGTCCAAGTTAATAAGTACTAAGAGATCTAAAAATAAGGATATTAATCGCATAAGAGCAAATGCATATTATGATGTTGTACCCATGATAGATGCATACATGAAGGGGAAAGAATTTCAAATGTATACATGGATGGTGGAGTATAGATGTGTGTGATGAAGAAGAAAAAAATGCACAGGTTAGGCTTGGATGTGATAGGACCATGTAGATACCAAGCCAAAATGGCATATAATTAAATGTGTTTGTGTCATTAAAAATTGAAGACTTACAATTTTTGATATAGAAAGCCACCTCAGATATGTATGTGATTTCAACCAAGGGGGAGGGATACCCCATCATATTAGGAAATCCATGGTTAATTGTAGTGAAACCAAATAAAAAATGGGGCTTTGATCTTCTTGTTTTCAAACCAAATGGCAAAACAAAATCAATGACATGATTTGAACGATAGAAAGAAGGATGATCATAGGTAAGAAACAACCATAGATGAAGAAAGTTCATGCTATGATAGTGATTTTTGTTGCGGAAATGTGTGGTATTCTTCTTTCTCTCTGATACCACTCCTTGACGATGCGACGAAGGCTGAGCCTTGCGGAAACCGCCATGCCGAAGAAGAACTAAGCTAGAGTGATTCAGAACACCTCTGTAATCAATCAATAGCTTAGCGAAGTCTAGCGCTCAACATATAAGACTGCGCTTCTAAATTCACTGGAAAAATTTCACCGAAATTTCACCGGACTGTCACTGGACTGACACCGTAATCATACCGGAATTGTGCCGGAATGAACTTCAATTCTGTTTATAATTGCTTCAAGCGAACATCCATGAAGTAAGGAAGTGACGCAAAAGCTTCCTTAACTTACTGAACTCTTTCTGAAGTTTAAGAAGAAACTCCACTAGTTCAGACGACCTTTTTCCGGTCAGACTTGTACTATGTGTAGATGTCTTTTCCACCGGAAAACTTTATCAACTAAAAGTAGAGATGTCTAGCTACAGAATGAGCTATCTCTCACACAAAACTTTGCATTACTCTGCGAGATCTACTTCGTTCTTCTACTGAAAAACACGTTTACAGTAAGAACTGTAACTGACCGAAAAAACGTTTACTGAGAAAACGTTAACTGTTAACTAACTTTAAAAACATACTCTGTTTCTTCCGCATACAAACAGTACGCACAAACATCCACATGAACATGTGTTTTCTATTAGAGAAGATGTGTACAAGTGAGCTTGGCCTCTTCTTGCTCAAGCTACAGAAACTCTCTTATACTGAGTAGTTTCTTATTACCATCTCTCTCAGATGAATACCTGAAGTTTCAGGTTTCTGTTATTCATCTTTACATACGCGATCTCTGGCATCTTCTTCTACATACGCGATCTCTGGCGTCTTCTTCATAACTAAAGTTCTCAGTCTCTCATTCTCTATATCTCTATTCTCCTCTCACTCTGATTCTTGATTGATATATATATATAGTCCTCATTCTTCCATGCTCTTCCGCGCACGTTCTTGTTCGCACTTCCCTTCTATTATTCCTATGCACGTTCTCTCTATGTACAGTTTGATTTGGCGTAACGTACTCTGATCCTAGGAGATTCTGTACTGTACATAACGGTCGTGGATTTGTCCCTCCACTAAGGCTTTTGATTTCCTCTGATTCTGCTTCCTTCTTTTTCTCTTTTTATGTCTGTTTGTCAAATTCGTGAGTGTTTCTTCAACAGCTCCCCCTCAATCACTAATTTGACATCTTCTGATCTCTCATATATCTTTCTTTCTTTTATACCTGCCATCTCTTTGAATCTGTTTGTCTTTGTTCCATCCAAACTCTTTTTTAACATATCTGCAATCTGATCCTTTGTCGGAGTGTATACAATTTCTAGCTCCTTCTCCATTACCTTTTCTCTCAGGAAATGATATTGAATTTCTATGTGCTTTGTTCTTGCATGAAATACTGGGTTTGCTGCAAGATATAACGAACTCATATTATCTCCATGTATACTAGGTACACCTTGATCAATACCCATGCTTTTGAACAAGGTCTGCATCCATATTATTTCTTTAGCTGCTTCTACAAGTCCTTTATATTCTGCTTCTGTTGACGATAACGCTACTGTGTGTTGCTTCTTTGAACACCAGCTTACCAGCTTATCTCCTAGGTATATCATATACCCGTGTGTTGACCTTCTGTCATCTTGACTTCCAGCCCAGTCTGAGTCACTGTATGCTCTGAGTTTTATATCCGACGTAAAAGGATAATATAATCCTTCTTTTATAGTTCCTTTTACGTATCTAAGAACTCTTTGTCCTGTAATCCAATGTTGATCTGTTGACAATGCATGAATTGTGAGAGAACTCCCACTGCATAACTAAGATCCGGTCTTGTTAGTGTAGCATAAATTAAACTTCATACTAATGACTGATATTTCCTCATATCTTTAAACTCTGCTCCACTGTATCTACTGAGATTATGATTTACTTCAAGCGGTGTTGAAGCTTCTCTGCAATTCTTCATATTAAACTTCTTTAGTAAGTTTAGGAGATACCTTTCTTGTGACACATATACACCATGATTTGTGTATGTGATTTCCATTCCTAGAAAGTATGAAAACTTTCCTAGGTCACTGATCTTGAACTCTCTTTCGAGTAGTTTCTTTACTTCTGTAATCCCTTCATCTGATGTTCCTGTGATTATTAAGTCGTCTACATAAATACAAATGTAGATCATTCCTTCTTCTGTTCTTTTTATGAGTAGACTTGCGTCTGCCTTCGAACTTTGGTATCCAAGTTCATTGAGGTACTTCACAAGTCTGTAGTTCCAAGCTCTTGGAGCTTGCTTCAATCCGTAAAGTGCTTTCTTTAATCTGCAAACAAAGTTTGGGTATCTGGAACTTTCGAACCCTTCAGGTTGTTCCATGTACACTTCATCAGAAATGTATCCGTTCAAAAATGCGTTCTTTATATCTAGCTGCCTTAGCTTCCATCCTTTAGATGCAGCTATAGCAATTACTGTCCTTATGGTTGACATCCTTGCCACCGGACTAAACGTCTCATCGTAATCTATGCCATGCTTCTGGGCATAGCCTTTGACCACCAGCCTTGCTTTGTGTCTGACTATCCTTCCATCTGCAAATTTCTTTATTTTGAAAACCCATTTATTTCCGATTACTTTCTTACCATTTGGTTTCGGAACAAGTTCCCATGTCTTGTTCTCTTCCAGTGCGCTGATTTCTTCTTCCATTGCTTCTTCCCATTGTTTCTTGCCTTTTGCTTCATCATAGCTCTGTGGTTCTTCATCATCTTTGACCATATATGCATAGTCTTTCTGAGTTATGTATGAGGTATCATATGAATACCTTTCTGGTTGTCTTCTAGTTCTGCTTGACCTTCTTGGTTCGTATTCTTCGTGTGTATCTAAATACACGTCTTCATCTTCGTTTCTCATACCTGATCCGTTCCTGGACGTACTTGCCTGCATATGATTTTCATCTCTGTTTACCTAAACAATTGATTTCCCTTTCTCTCTTCTTTTTATTTCTTCTTCGAATTCTTCAGTCGTATGACTTTGATCTGCATATCAGCTTTTCTGTTCATCAAATGTAACATCTCTGGACACAGTAAATTGTTTGGTTAGAGGATTCCATAACCTGTATCCCATCTGCTTTTCATCATATCCGACGAACACATATTTCTCTGCTTTCGGTTCAAGCTTATGTCTGAGTTGAGACGGTACATAAGCATACGCTACTGATCCAAACACTTTGCAGTGATCAAGTGTTGGCTTCTTTCCTCACCAAGCTTCATAAGGGGTCATTCCTTCCAATGCTGTACATGGTGATCTGTTTACCAAGTATGTAGCTGTGTTTACAGCTTCAGCCCAAAGATAATTTGGACAATCTTTTTCATTTAGCATAGCTCGTGCGAACTCGACTAGAACTCGGTTCCTTCTTTCTGCTACTCCATTTTGTTGTGGTGTATATCTGCAGGTTATTTCTCTTTTAATTCCTGCATTCAGTTTGCTAAGAAGGGCCAAAGGAAGACCACATTCATTACACCATGGGGATGCTTTACTTATTAAGTAATGTCACAAGAGCCAGTCTTCTAGACATACTAACCTACAGGAAGCGGGAGAGGAAAATATCCAATGAGAAGGAAAATGGAAAAATCTTGCATGAAGAAGATATTCAAGATGCACACATTGTATTTTTTTATGGTGCATATAAGAAGCAGATTGATAAAGCAACATGAGTGTTTCTAATCTATGACCAAAAAAAGGAGATCATATTCAAGAAAGGTATAACTCTTCCTAATGCTCATTCAAATAATGAAGCAAAATATGAAGCACTATGTGAGGATTTGCATGAATGTCTTCAATGTTGATATATTTAGGTAGTGATGTGTGTGAACACAATAGGACCATTGGGGCACCTTTTTCCCTCTTTAAGAGGTTTTTCCCCCGACTTGTATATATGCCTATTACCCTAAAGGGCCACTTATCTTTTTACATTCTAGTGGTAGTACATTCAGTATTGTGTGTTGTGATCCAAGCTTCTTCTTCTTCCTTGTGCTGTTTGCATGCTTTGGTAGACCTCAAACACCAACAATTGGTATCAAAGCAGGTCGTTGCTTCATCTAGGGCATCATCAAAAGCCCCCGGTCACAGTCTCATAATTGCATGAAATTCGGTGAGCATACTCAAAGTGATTAGGAGTTCAAAATAGCTTTGCTATGTGGTGCCAAAATCACTATCTGAGCTCGTTTCAACCTCCAAGCACACTATCATAGTGCTTGGCAATTTTGTTTTTTTGTGCCAAGGATATATAAAGGTTTCTATTTTCTAGTATAAGCATCTCAAAGTTTGTTATAGGTTTACTAGAACTCGACAGGGTAGTTCTATTCAACTTTTTGAGATACAATCATTTTTCTACATCAAGGTATTTTAGTCAGTGGCCATGGTTGAAAGCAGTGATGTATTCCGTATGTTGGCTGTTGAGGATAAGTTGGACAGTAAAAACTACCCATTATGGGCTTATATGATGCATCATGTATTGGTTGCAAAAAGACTATGGAATATTGTGCAAGGTGTTGAAGAACGTCTTATTACACCTGCAAATACAATTGCTGAATGTGATGCAGATGGCATTGAAGATGATGATATTCTTCAGATTCTTATTTGTGCTATGGTTTTTGTTGCAGCTACTATAGAGCAATTTCATTGGGATGGCATAGATGCTCAGACACATGCATTGACTGCCTTGTCTACCAAATGTGCCATTATTGCCCACATTCACTTCTGCAAAACAACAAAGGATGCTTGGGATACATTAACCACTTTGTACCAAGCACGGAATGAGGCTCATGTGCTTACCTCCAAAAAATTTTGGAGAGTAAGCACATGAATGAAGGAGACTCCATGGAAACTTTTCTCACAAAAATCAAAGATTAGAAGGAACAATTGATTTTTGCTAATGAAGTCTTACTTGATAATTCACTTGTACAAACTTTTTTGATTGGTCTTCCCGATTCATATCAGAGTTTTTCTTCTACTCTTTGTTTGATGATGAAAAGCAATCCAAATGCCTTAACATTTGAGGAGTTAGTCTCCATTCTATTGCAAGAGGATCAATCTAGGCATAACATGTCCATTATGCATGTTGTAGATCAAGCTTTCTTGGCTAGTTAGAAGGGCAAAGGTAAATGGAGCTCTTCTACTAGTAAGTAGAAATTTGCTAATTTTGCACAATCAAAGAAGGATGACAGAGACAAGAAGAATACAGAAAAGCAAAAATTATTTTGTAGATACTCTAAAGGAAATGATCGTCATAAAGAGCTATCCAAAATTGGTTGCTAAAGAGACAAGGAAGAAAGAGGCTGGAATGCAGAGGCGTCTACATCCAAAGCAGAGTCTGCTAATCTTATGTAGAATGAAGAATGAGCATTTACCACTGTTTGCAGTTATGATCCATCTTTGCATGAATAGTGTATGTCTGCAGTAGACTCAGATGTTTAGTACTTTGATAATGGGGCAACCAAACATATTAGCTTGTAGTGCAGTTTCTTCACTTCACTCGCGCTTGCCCCTACAGGGAATACTCTCACATGCACCAGCAACTCCTCTTATCCTGTCATGGGATTTGGTAATATCATTTTGACTACTGTTGATGGTAGTTCTTTTACATTGTCAGATGCTTTATTTGTGCCAGGGATCAAGAAGAATCTGTTATCAATTTCAGCTTTAGCCAAGATTGGCTTGGTTGTGAAATTTGTTGATGACAGATGTATAGTTCATGATATGTCAAATGGAAATGTCATTATTGCTTCTCACATTTTATGTCATGGGCTATATAAACTCATAGACTATGAGAAATCTCTGAATGATTCAATAGGTGCAGTACATGATTCTCAGGCTTTGTCAGATGCAAAGCTTTGACATGCATGCTTTGGTCATCTGAATTTTGCTAGTTTGCTACTTCTGCAGAAATCTGAAATGGTGTCCTATCTGCCCAAACTTGAGGCACTTGTTAAACATGTCTGTGAAGGCTGTATTTTGGGCAAAATGCAATGTTCCTTCTTCCCAAAAGATGTTTTAGTTTGACCAACTTAGAAATTGCAGCTTCTTCACAGTGATGTTTGTGGTCCTTTGTAGACACCCTCTTTTGGAAACTATCTTTACTTCATGACTTTCATTGATGTTTTTTCTAGGCACGCATGGGTTAATCCATTGAAAGAAAAGTCTGAAGTGTTTATGTGCTTCAAACATTTTTTGGTTTTGGCTGAAAATTTATCATTATGTAAAATGGGCACCCTCCATTTTGATCGAAGGGGGCTATATGTCTTCTGACTTTAATGCATTTTTGGCTGAATGTGGGATAAAACATTAGTGTAGAGTGTCATATACACCTCAATAGAATGGAGTTTTTGAATGAAAGAACAAGTTATTCATGGAGATGGCAAGGTGTATGGTCAAGAGTAAGGCTTTACCACATAACTTCTAGCTTGAGGCTGTTATGTGTGTAACATATGTACTTAATAGGTGTTCCACTAAAGCATTGCAATCTATCATTCCATATGAGGCTTGGCATGGCTACAAGCCATTTTTTGCTCACGTGCATGTTTTGGCTATCTAGCATATGCATTAGTACTTGAACAACAATGCAAGAAATTGGATGATAAAGCAATGAAATGTATTTTTGTTGGGTACAATTTTGAAAGCAAAGGCCATCATCTGTATCATCCACGGACTAAACACATTTTGGTTAGCCATGATGTTGTTTTTGTGGAAGATGCTATTCAATCATTACTTTCATGTACTGGAGACATCAGCTAGTTCCAAAGACATGTATGACACTTTGCTGCCTCTTTTTACAGGTGGACAGTCTAGTGCTAGTCCTAATGAGGCAACTTCTCAGCCTTTACAGGTTTCATGTGATGATGAAAATCATTCCATCTCTGATGTAGATTTACATGATGCACTTGTTGATGAGAGAGCTAATATTCAAGAGTAAAAAACTATGCCAAAATGGTTGTTACAAACTTTGCATGATAGCAAATTAGATGCACCTCTATCTTATCAGACTTGTTTTGGCTCTCATAGTGCTTCTTTTGCATTAGATTTCTATGCTATGCTATAGTCAAAGCACATTGGCAATAGCAAGGAATCGCGCATTCCATGCTCACACTAAGCACATTGAGGTGCACTATCATCATGTTAGGGAGAGGTTCTCTACTGGAGAGATCAGTTTGGCATATGTGCCCACACAGGAGAAAATTGCAGACCTTTTCACAAAGGCTCTGCCTAGGGAGAAGTTTGAAGCTTTCCACAAAGCTTTGGGCTTACATCCTTTTGTGGATTGATTCCACAAAGCTTGGCACTTCCTTATACATGAGTGCCAGCTCCTTGTTCACCGCATCACTCCTAGGGGGGATTTGTTGATATATTTCGGTATTGATGTGTGTGAACACACTAGGACCGCATAGGCACTTCTTTCCCTCTTTAGGAGGTTTTTTCGCCCGGCTTGTATATATGTATATTACCCTAATGGGCTCCTTATCTTTGCACATTCTAGTGGTAATACATTGAATATTGTGTGTTGTGCCCCAAGTTTCTTCTTCTTCCTTGTGCTATTCGCATGCTTCCGCAGACCTCAAACTCCAACATTCAACATGGTATCAAAAGGTTGATTATCAAGGGAGACTCAATGTTGATCATGAAGCAATTGCAAAATGTTTGGTGTTGCAAAATTCCAAATTTGTTTGAAGGGTAAGAGTGTTTTTGAAACAATTTGATCATATGTTGTAGATTTGGAATACCTTTAGGGATAGTGTTCGATCATGGTCCAGGTTTTAGATTAGAGGTTTTGAATGATCTATTAAAAAGATTAAACATAAGGCATATATAATCCACAACCTATTATATAGTCTTGTTGAAAAGATCAATGGAATTCATTGTAAAATCATTAGTAAGCAGGTAAGGAAGCATCCTAAGGAATGGGATAAACAGCTTACTACAACATTATGGGCATATCACCCATCCTTCAAGGCATCCTTAGGATTCACTCTTTTTCATTTAGTGTATGGACAAGAAGCCTTGTTACCAATAGAAGTGGAAATCCCAAAGCCTCCATGTACTGCTAAAAGAAAGTGCAGAAAGTGAAGAAGAGGTTATTTAGAAGAGGCTTATAGACCTACAACACTTGAGTATGAAAAGGGAGCTTGTAATAGAGCATTACATCAATCAAGTAGAGAAAAGGTGGGAAGAATTTAACAAACAACTAAATGATAAAGGGTTAATAGAAGGATTTCTTGTTCTAATGTATGATAATCATTTTGATAATAGGCATGATACAAATTTCAAGACTATTCTACATGTAAAGTTGATGTACCTAGTGATAAAGAGTTAACAAATAAATTCTTGTAAAAAATATCAGATGCACCAAGTGTTCGTTATCCTAGAGTGAAGAAGACTTATCTATTAGAAAAATGATAATTTTATCATCCGAATGTACACAAAGCTATATGAATTCATGTACTTAAATGTGTAAACTACCAAGTGAATAAATGAAACAAAATTCATATTGTCGGTCAACTAAATGCTTTGGGAATTTGCAAATCTAAATGGAAAAGTATTTCATTGGATTTTATTAAAGCATTGCCTTAGGGTCCAAAGGAAATGACTTAATCTCGGCCATTGTGGATAAATTAGCAAAGATGGCATCATTTCTTCCTGCCTCCAAAGTTATCTCAACTATTTATAAAATACCTTTATCAACTCTATGATCTTTTGTCAGACATAGTTCTAGATAGATCGCATCAAATTCTAAGTTATATTCTAGAGAACAAATTTTAAGTGGCTTGATACCAAGTAAAACATTCTGTAACAAATGATTAAAAAAGGGCTCAATGAAATTGATGATATATTTTGGTAGTGATGTGTGTGAACGCACTAGGATAGTCAAAGCACTTTTTTGCCTCTTTAGGAGGTTTTTTCCCCCGACTTGTATATATGCCTATAACCCTAACGGGTCACTTACCTTTGTACATTCACTTGGTAATACATTCATTATTGTGTCTTGTGCTCCAAGATTCTTCTTATTCCTTGTGTTGTTTGTGTGCTTTTGCAGACCTCAACCTCCAATAATTGGTATCAAAGTAGGTCATTGCTTCATCTAGGGTGTCATCAACACCCCTCTAGTCACAATCTCAAAATTTCACAAAAAGTTGTAAGCATACTCAAGGCGATTAGGAGTTCAAAATGCCTTCACTTTGTGGTGTTGAAATTATGATCTGAGCTTGTTTTGACCTCCAAACGCACTATCATAACACCTATGCAGATAATTTCATTCTTTTGTGCCAAACATATATATAGGTTTTGGTTCCCCAATACAAGTGCCTTGAAGTCTACTATAGATCTAGCAGAGCTTGAAAAGGAAGTTCTATTCAACTTTTCGAGATATAGTCATTTTTTTGCATCAGGGTATTTTAGTCAGTGGCCATGGCTGAAAGCAATGATGTATTCTATATGTTGGCTGTTGAGGGTAGATATGATGGTATGAGGGAAAAAAACCTCCTAAAGAGGGAAAAAAGTGCCTTGGTGGTCCTAGAGTGTTCACACACATCACTACCTAAATATATCAACAAATCCCCCCTAGGAGTGATGCGGTGAACAAGTAGCTCACACTCATGTATAAGGAAGTGCCAAGCTATGTGGAAATCACTCCACAAAAGGAAGTAAGACCAAAGCTTTGCGGAAAGCTTCAAACTTCTCCCTAGGTAGAGCCTTCGTGAAAAGGTCTGCAATGTTCTCCTGCGTGGACACATATGCCAAGCTAATCTCCCTAGCAAGGAACATCTCCCTGACATAATGATAATGCACCTCAATGTGCTTAGTGCGAGCATGGAACATAGGGTTCTTCGCAACTGCCAATGCGCTCTGACTGTCAGTGAAGATGATGGTGGTAGAAGACTGACCAACACCCAAATCAGCCATAAGGCGTCTGAGCCACACACACTCAACAATAGTTGTGAAAGTTGCCCTATACTCAGCCTCACAATTGGAAGTGGCCATAGTAGGCTGCTTCTTGCTCAACCAAGATATACATGAGCTACCAAGCATGAAGCAAAAGCCACTAGTGGACACATGAGTGTCATAGCAACCAGCCCAATCAGAGTCAGAAAAAGCATGCAAATCTGGCGGTAGTGAT
This sequence comes from Ceratopteris richardii, assembly GCA_020310875.1. NCBI lineage: Eukaryota > Viridiplantae > Streptophyta > Polypodiopsida > Polypodiales > Pteridaceae > Ceratopteris > Ceratopteris richardii. The sequence goes on along the minus strand of CM035410.1, from coordinate 125,971,114 downwards.
CCCCCCTTGGGATAAAACAACCCAAGTAGCCGAGTACCACTCAAGTAGCGAAAGATGCGCTTAGCCGCCTGCCAATGCTTGACTCCTGGGCAATCCATAGACCTAGTCATCTGTGAGACAACAAACTAAATATCTGGCCGAGTAATGCATAAGTAAATCAAGCATCCAACAGCCTACTGATAGAGAACAACATCAAATGCATCTCCAGCATCATGAAGACTCAATCGTAAACCTGTCTCCATAGGAGTGGCAATAGGCTTACAGTCTTCAAGGCCAAAACATTGTAATAATGTGTCAATATATTTTGTTTGACACAAAGCCATTCCACCATCAACTTGCATAAATTGAATGCCCAAATAGTGATGCAAATGCCCCAAATCAGACATCTCAAATGAGGCATGCAAATCACCCTTAAAATCAGCAAATTGCTTCTCAATAGGACCATCGAGCAGCATGTCATCAACATAGACAACAATGATCAAAAGCACATCATTAGCACACTTAACATATAAGGTGCTTTCAGTTGGACTGTTCTCAAAACCATGTGCAATCAGATAGGCATGTATCTTCTCATACCAAGCACGTGGTGCTTGCTTTAAACCATATAATGCCTTCTTTAACCCGCACACGTGGTTTTCATGCCCTTTTTGCACAAAGCCACGGGGCTAAAAAACATACACTTCTTCATGCAAGTCACCATTCAGAAATGCTGTTTTAATGTCCAACTGATGTACATTCCAACCATGATGGGCTGCAAGTGCACAAATGCTCCGAACAGTAGTCATACGGCATGTAGGTGCAAATGTCTCATCAAAATCAATGCCTCTTTCCTACGCATAACCCTTTGCAACAAGCCTAGCCTTATATCTATCAACTGTACCATCAAGTTTACGCTTCAGCTTGTATACCCACTTAGGGCCAAATGGCCTTCTTGCCAGGAGGCAAGTCACATAAAGACCAAGTACCATTCTTCATTATTGCATCATAGTCAGATTGCATACAGCCATCCAATTTTCTAAATTTTGTGCTTCATAAAATGAAACAGGCTCATTCTCATCATAGAGACTGATGCAGCCATAACATAGCGATCTGATGCAAAAGAGGCACTATGAGAGCCTGATCGAGTATGATATGACAGAGGTGCATCTAATTTACTATCACGCAAGGTCTGCACCAGCCATTTTGGCATAGTTCTTGCCTGCTCAATATCAGCTCTCTCATCAATAAGTGCATCATGTACAACTGCATCAGAAATGGAATTATCTACATCATCACATGAAACCTGTAAAGGCTGAGAAGTTGCCTCATTGGGACCAAACTGTCCACCTGTAAAAAGAGGAAACAAAGTACCATACATGTCTTTGGAGTTAACAAATGTCTCCTTAGTACATGAAAGCAATGGATGAATAGCATCTTCCACAAAAACAACATCACGGCTAACCAGAATGCGTTTAGTTTGTGGATGATACAAACGATAGTCTTTACTTTCAGAACTCTACCCAAAAAAAATACATTTTACTACTTTATCATCCAACTTTCTGCGATGTTGTTCATGCATTAATGCATATGCCAAACAACCAAAAACATGCAGATGAGAAACATTTGGCTTGCGGTCATGCCAAGCCTCATATGGAGTGACAAGCTGCAGCGCTTTAGTGGGACACATGTTCAGTACATATGCTGCACACATGAGAGCCTCAAGCCAGAAACTATGTGGTAAAGCCTGACTCTTGACCATGCACCTCGCCATCTCCATGAGTGACCTATTCTTTTGTTCAGCAACTCCATTCTGTTGAGGTGTATACGGCACTGTACACTAGTGTTTTATCCCATGTTCAGCCAGAAATGCATTAAAATCACAAGACATATATTCCCCCCCTCGATCTAAACGGAGGGTGCCCATTTTACATGCTGACAGATTTTCAGCCAAAACCAAAAATTGTTTGAAGCACATGAACACTTCGGACTTTGCCTTCAATGGATATACCCATGCATGCCTTGAAAAATCATCGATGAAAGTCATGAAGTAAAGATAATTCCCAAAAGAAGGTGTCTGCATAGGACCATAGACATCACTATGTACAAGCTGCAATTTTTGAGTAGCCCGAACTGAACCATCTTTTGGAAAGGACGAATGCTACATTTTGCCCAAAATACAACCTTCAGGAACATGTTTTCCAGGTGTCTCAAGTTTGGGCAAAGAGGACACCATTTCAGATTTCTCTAGGCGTAGCAAACTAGCAAAATTTAGATGACCAAAGCGTGCACGCCAAAGCTTTGCATCTAACATAGCCTGAGAATCATTTACTAAACATGCAAAATCATTTACAGATCTTTCATAGTCTATGAGCTTATACAGCCCACGACATAAAATGCTAGAAGCAATAATCACATCACCATTTGACAGATCATGAACTGTACACAGGTCATCAACAAATTTCACAACCAGGCCAATCTTGGCTAATGCAGAAACTGATAACAAGTTCTTCTTGATCCCTGGCACAAATAAAGCATCTGACAAAGTGAAAGAACTACCATCAACAATAGTCAAAATGATCTTACCAACTCCCATAATAGGATAAGAGGATTTGTTGGTGCATGTAACAGTATTCCCTGTAGGAGCAGGCTCAAGTGAAGAGAAGAAACTACGCTGCGAGGTAATATGTTTGGTCACCCCACTATCAAAGTACCAAACATCTGAGTCTACCGCAGACATGCACTGCTCATGAGAAGATGGGTCAAAACTGCAAACAGTAGTAAACATCCATTCTGCTTCCTACACAAGATTAGCAGACTCCGTTTTTGGTGTAGAGGCTTCTACAACAACCATTCTAGCCTCTTTCTTCTTTGCCTCTTTTTTTGGACAGTTCTTTATGATATGATCATTCCCTTTAGAGTACTTACAAAACAATTTATGCCTTTCTGTTTTTTTCTCATCTTTGTCTTGGTTCTTTGAATGTGCAGCATTTGTAGATTTCTGCTTACTAGTAGAAGAGCTCCATTTTCCTTTGCCCTTCTGACTAGCCAGGAAAGCTTGATCTGCAACAGGCATAATGGACCTGTTTTGCCTAGACTGATCTTCCTGCAACAAAACAAAGACTAACTCCTAAAATGACAAGGCATTTGGATTGCCTTTCATCATGAACCGAAGATTTGAAGAAAAACTCTGATATGAATAAGGAAGACCATTCAGACTGTTCTGCACAAGTGAGCTATCTGGTATAATCTCATCAACAGAAATGAGCTGTTCCTTTAAGTCTTTGATCTTTGTTAGGAAATTGTCCATATAATCACCTTCATTCATGTGCTCACTCTCCAATTGTTTTTGGAGGTAAGCAACACGAGCTTCATACCTAGCTTGGTACAATGTGGTAACTGTATCCCAAGCATCCTTAGCTGTTCTGCAAGAGCAAAGGTGAGGAATAATGGCACCTTTGACAGACAAAGCTATCAATGCATGTGCCTGGGCATCTCTGCCATCCCAATGAATCTGCTCTGCAGTAGGTGCAGCAAAAATTGTAGCACGAACAAGAATATGCAAAATACCATCATCTTTGACACCTTCTGCATCAGCTTCAGTACCTATAGTTGTAACAGTTGCAGGTATGATAGGACGTTTTTTGACACCCTGCACAATGTTCCACAGTCCTTTTGCAACCAACACATGTCGCATCATATAAGCCCATAACGGGTAGTTGGTACCATCCAACTTATCCTCAATAGCCAACATACGAAATACATCACTACTTTCAGCCATGGCTGGTGACTAAAATACCTTGATGCAGAAAATTGACTGTATCTCAAAAAGTTGAACAGAACTGCCTAGATGAATTCTACTAAACTTGTAGCAGACTTTGAGACGCTTATACTGGCGAATAGAAACTGGTATATACCTTTGGCACAAAAAAGACGAAATAGCTTGCACAAGCGCTTTGATAGTGCGTTCGGAGGCCGAAACGAGCTCAGATCGCGATCTCGGCACCACATACCAAAGCTATTTTGATCTCGAAAACACGCTGAGTATGCTCACCAAATTTCGTGCAAATTTGAGACTAGAAACGGAGGAGTGTCGATGGCGCCCTAGATGAAGCGATGACCTGCTCTGATACCAATTGTTGGAGTTAGACGTCTGCGGAAGCACACGAACAACACAAGGAAGAAGAAGAAGCTTGGAGCACAACACACAATACTGAATGTATTACTAGAGAATGTACAAAGATAAGTAGCCCATTAGGGCAATAGGCATATATACAAGCCGGGGGAAAAAACCTCCTAAAGAGGGAAAAAAGTGCCCTGGCGGTCCTAGAGTGTTCACATACATCACTACCTAAATATATCAACAACACTTAATGTAGAGAAACTTTGTTGGGATGGCAGAGATGCTTAGGCATATGCATTGATAGCTTTTTCAGTCAAATGTGCCATTATCCCTCACATTCGCTCTTACAAAACAACAAAGGATGCTTTGGATACATTTACTATCGGAGACAATGTCAAATTGTCAACAACTCTAGCAATTATCCATACTTCTTCCAAAAGAAGAAGCACGTGGCACCATGGCTATCACAAGACTTTTTTTTTAAGTTTTACATTTCTTTAAGGAGCCGTGATGGGCCAGGTGGATAGAAGGATACGCTTTCAAACAGTCCACCCGAGTTCGGCTCCCGCATTCGGCGTTGCAGCAGCTTACGGGAGTTTACTTTTGAAAAAGTATTTTGCAAAAAGCAATGACGAGTGCACAAATCATGAAGAGCTTTTTCAATACCGTTTTTTTTCGTGATGATCATTGAAGGCGATCATGATACCGTTTTTTTTCGTGATGATCGTTGAAGGCGATCATGAGTGATTAGCATAGCTTTCACTTTTGGAGTATTGCTTTTCAATGGATACACAAAACTATATAAGAAGAGCTTTGGCTCATTGTTCAAGCATCACCTCAAAGATCTCAAGCTAGAAGGAGGTCTTCTTGAAGAGAAAGTGTTCACACACTCTTGAGGAGGTGGAGTTTTGGTGAAGGAGAGGCTACTCTCTTGGAGCAAGAAGTCTTCTACAAGGTGGTGGTAACTATCTTTTGTGAGTTAACCTTATATTTTTTTTTTAGGGTTTCTCTACCCTAATCTCAAAATTAGGGTTGGTTGATTTACAATTTTGTTACACCATTTTGTGAGAATAAGGTTAGCGTCATTGCTCATTCACTTCACACACTTAGATTATTTCAACATAATCTAAATTTTGTATCATCATCTTCTTGGATATTCTTCCATTAGTGATTGCACCACTTTATATGGTTGAGTAGTACTCCCATGTTGTAATTTGGACATCTATTTTTTAGTGAGTAAGCATCCGGCTTATGTTCCCTATCCTTGTCTCAAGATCTTTCTTTCTATCTCTCACTTATCATCTTAATTAATTAAGTGTGCATGCTCAAAAGGTTTTAGTATTGGAACGATCCTAGGGCCCCAAATTCCAACATTTACCACCTTGTAATAGGCAAGAAATGAGGCTCATGTTGTTTAACTCCAAAAACAACTGGAGAGTGAGCATATGAATGAAGGAGATTATATGGATATTTTTTTGAGAAAGATCAAAGATTTGAAGGAGCAGTTGATTTCTGTTGATGAAGTCTTACCAGATAGTTCACTTGTGTAGACTCTTCTTAATGGTCTTCCATATTCATATTAGATTTTTGCTTCTACTCTTTGATTGATGATGAAAGGCAATCCAAATGCCTTAACAGTTGAGGAGTTAGTCTCTATTTTATTACAGCAAGATCACTCCGAGCAGAACAGGTCCATTATCCGTGTTGCAGATCAAGCTTTCCTAGCTAGTCAGAAGGGCAAAGGTAAATGAGACTCATCTACTAGTAAGCAAAAATATGCTAATTCTGCATAATTGAAAAAGGAAGACAAAGATGAGAAGAAACCAGAAAAGCAAAAATAATTTTGCAAATACTCTAAAGGAAATGATCATGTCATCAAGGGTTGTCCAAAACTGGCTAAAAAAGAGGCAAAGAAAAAACATGTTGGAATGGTTGTTGCAGAGGCCTCTACACCTAAAATAGAGACTGTTAACTTTGTGCAAAATGAAGGATGGGATTTACTATTGTTTGTAGTTATGACCCATCTTCTCATGAATAGTGTATGTATGCAGTAAACTCAGATTTTTTGGTACTTTGATAGCAAGGCAACCAAACATATTACCTTGCAACATAGTTTCTTCAGTGCACTTGAGCTTGCCTATATGGGGAATACTGTCACATGTGCTATTAACTCCTCTTATCCCGTAATGGGAGTTCATAAGATCATTTTGACTACTACTAATGGTAGCACTTTCACATTGCCAGATGCTTTGTTTGTGCCAAGGATCAAGAAAAATCTATTATCAATTTCAGCATTTGCCAAGATTGGCTTGGTTGTGAAATTTGTCGGTGACAGATGTATAGTTCATGATCTGTCAAATGATGATGTTATTATTGCTTATAGCATTTCATGTCGTGGCTTATATAAGCTCATAGATTATGAAAAATCTATAAATGATTCATCATGTGCATCTCAAGATACAAAATTACTTGATGCATTGTGAGAGCTTGATCTTGTTTTACCAAGTAAAGGTGCACTCAATTTGCTGTCCTGCAAAGTTTGTTTTAGTGACTTTGGCACAGTTTGTGCACTCTTGATAGACATGTGTTCATTATGCAATACATCGTCAATATGTATACCATGCGTGGGCTGAATTTCATGCTCATTTTAAGCCATATTTTGGCACAAATGTTCACCCATATGTGGTTATAAATTTCCAATAGTTTTGACATTTTTTGGCTGAAAAATTTCAGCCATGTTCGGCTGGAAATTCTTTGCATTTTCAGCTCTATTTTTTTGGAATCTTTTAGCCCTTTGAGCCTCAGTTGGCTGATCTACATTACCATAGTCAAGCGCACCATTTTGGAACAAAGGCATGAGTGTATCGAACACATCTTGTGAGCTAACTATTGGCTGTTTTTTGCATTGAAGTAGAGGGAAAAATGATTTTTTAGCAAATACCACATCTTGACTCACAATAATTGTGTTCGTGAATCAATGGTACAAATGATGTCCCTTACTATCAATACTATAACTAACAAATATAAATTTCTTTGCCTTGTCATCTAGTTTGTGATATTGTTGTAATGGCACAAGAGCATATGCCAAACAACCAAACACACGCATATGACTAACCATAGGCTTATGCACATTCCAAGCCTCATAAGGAGTGATGACTCTCAATGCTTTTGTAGGTTAGTGATTCAAAAAATAGTTTGCACACATGACTGCTTCCATCCAAAACTTATTAGGAAGATGCTTTCCTTTAACCATACATCATGCCATTTCAAGTAGAGTTCTATTTTTATGCTCAGCAAGACCATTTTGCTAAGGTGTATATGGCACCATACATTGGTGTGAAATCCCTCTTTCACGAAGAAAAACATTAAACTCATGTGACATGTATTCACAACCATGATCCGTGCATAGAGTCAAAATCTTTTGTGAAGAAAAGTATTCAGCCATAGCTAAAAATGCTTTGAAGCAAGAAAATACCTCATTCTTTGCTTTCATAGGATACACCCATGTATGGTGATTAGCATCATTAATGATCGTAACTAAATATACATGCCTCCCAAAAGATGGTCTTGATGGGACCACATACATCACTATGAATAAGTTGCAATTTTCTTGTAGTGTGTGTATGACTACTTTTTGGAAAATAAGCATGATGCAATTTTCCAAGAATTCAACCGTCACATGCATGCTTTTCAAACTCAAGTGTATGCAAACCAATAACCATGTCGTTCTTTTGCAAGTAAAGCAAACTATTGAAGTTCAAGTGACCAAAACGAGCATGCCAAAGCTCCATTTCAGCCATGGATGAAGTATGAGCAACCAAGGCATTCGAGGCAACCCTCTGTATGTATCCATGCAATACAAACCATTACATAATGTAGGGGACATCACTATAATATCACCATTGCTGAAATCATATGCCATACAATTATCATCAACAAAGTGTACATGAAGTCCTGCTTTGGCAATCAATGGAGCTAAAATTAAGTTCTTCTTGATATCGGGCACATACAATGCATTTTTGAGGAGAATCACACCCCCATTTGCAGCTGTAAGCTCAATTTCTCCTACTCCAATGATAGGATAAGAGACATTGTTTGCACACACCACATGTGCTCCTTTGGGTGCATCTTTCAAAGAGGCAAAAAATCTTTTGCATGAAGTTATGTGCTTTGAAGCACCATTATTAAAGAACCAATCCGAATCAGCCTCACTCACAACCATACATCTAGAATGCAAAGATGCTTCATAATGACATGTAACAAAACATGCCCAAAAATCTTGAGCCATGTTAGCTTCATCATTCTTTGCATTTGCTGAATTTTCAGCAATAGACATGCCAAATTCCCTCTTCTTTTCATTGCATGTAGCAAGCTTTCTACACTCATCAATAGTATGACCAGCCTTCCGACAATATTTGCATCTCTTCTTCTTTTGCAAATCACCATCATTAGAAGAACGAGTGGAAGAGGAAGGTTGAGGCTTTGGTTTTGATGAACCAAAAGCTGAACCATACTTGCTTTTCCCCTTTTGTGAGATAGCAAGTGCTTGTGTTCCCTCAATCAAACCACTCCTATTCACCCTAGATTGTGATTCTTGCAAAAGAAGAGACAAAACCTCATCAAATGCATACATATTAGGATTCCCTTTTTCAACCAAATGGAGTGTAGTAGCAAAGCTTTGAAAAGATTTCGGTAATCCTTTCAACAATGTAGAAATGAGTGATGCATCTAGAATAATCTCATCTATGTTTGCCAATTGCTCTTTCAAGTCCTTGATGCATGTCACATACACATCCACCGGCTCATTTTTAGCCATACATACATCCTAAAGTTGCTTCCTCAATTATGAAAGACATGTTTCATTACACATGGTATACAAAGAAGCAAGAATGTCCCATGCCTGTCTTGATGTAGAACATGACTGAATGTGTGGAATTATATGATGCTTCACAGAAAGCGCAATCAATGCATGAGCTTGAGCATCTTTTCCATCCCATCTAAGCTGCTCTTGTGTAGTTAGAGAAGGAGAAACCACTATACTTGAAGAAGAAGCTTCATCTGTGACAGTAGACTGTGAAGTAGAAGCACCTGGGGGTCTTGGATCTACATCTACCACTATGTTCCAAAGTTGTTTTGCAACAAGAACATGCTTCATCATGTAAGACCACATTGGATAGTTGGTCCCATCAAGCTTATTTTCAGTTTGAAACATGCCAAACAAGTCATTGCTGTCAGTCATTTAACTAAGGAACAAGAATGTGACAAAATCTTCACTTTGACGAAATCTGAAATGAATGCTAAAATTTCAGCTCACAAACCTGTTGATATATTTAGGTAGTGATGTGTGTCAACACTTTAGGACCGCCAAGGCACTTTTTCCCCTCTTTAGGAGGTTTTTTTCCCTCGGCTTGTATATACGCCTATTGCCCTAATGGGCTACTTATCTTTGTACATTCTCTAGTAATACATTCAGTATTGTGTGTTTGTGCTCCAAGCTTCTTCGTCTTCCTTGAGCTGTTTGCATGCTTCCACAGACGTCTAACTCCAACAATTGGTATCAGAGTAGGTCGTCGCTTCATCTAGGGCGCCGTCGACACTCCTCCGTTCGCAGTCTTAGATTCGCATGAAATTTGGTGAGCATACTCAGGGAGATCAAAACCGCTTCGCTTTGTGGTGCCGAAATCGCGATCTGAGCTCATTTCGGCCTTCGAACGCACTATCACAGCGCTTGTGAAGGCTATTTCGTCTTTTTGTGCCAAAGGTATATACCAGTTTCTATTCGCCAGTATAAGCTACAGGTCTAGCAGAACTCGTCTGGGCAGTTCTGTTCAACTTTTTGAGATACAATCAATTTTTTGCATCAAGGTATTTTAGTCACCGGACATGGCTGAAAGCAATGATGTATTCCGTATGTTGGCTGTTGAGGATAAGTTGGATGGTACCAACTACCCATTATGGGCTTATATGATGCGACATGTTTTGGTTGCAAAAGGATTGTGGAACATTGTGCAGGGTGTTGAAAGACGTCCTATTACACCTGTAACGATAGGTACTGCAAATACAGGTGCTGGAGCTGATGAAGATGGTGTCGAAGATGATATTCTACAGATTCTTGTTCGTGCTGCTATTTCTGTTGCACCTACTGCAGAGCAGATTCGTTGGGATGGCAGAGATGCCCAGGCACATGCATTGATAGCTTTGTTTGTCAAACGTGCCATTATTCCTCATATTCGCTCTTGCAGAAGAGCTAGGGATGCTTGGGATACACTTACCACATTGTACCAAGCTAGGAATGAGGCTCGTGTTGCTTACCTCCGAAAACAGTTGGAGAGTGAGCACATGAATGAAGGTGATTCTATGGAGAGTTTCCTAACAAAGATCAAAGACTTGAAGGAACAATTGATTTTTGCTGATGAGGTTATACCAGATAGCTCACTTGTGTAGACCGTTCTGAATGGTCTTCCCGATTCATATCAGAGTTTTGCTTCTACTCTTCGGTTGATGATGAAAGGCAATCCAAATGCCTTATCATTTGAGGAGTTAGTCTCTATTCTGTTGCAGGAAGATCAATCCAGGCAAAACAGGTCCATTATGTGAGTTGCAGATCAAGCTTTCCTGGCTAGTTAGAAGGGCAAAGGAAAATGGAGCTCTTCAAGTAGTAAGCAGAAATCTGCTAATTCTGCATATTCGAAGAAGGAAGATAAAGATGAGAAGAAATCAGAAAAGCAGAAATTGTTTTGTAAGTACTGTAAAGGGAATGATCATATCATAAAGAATTGTCCAAAACTGGCTGCAAAAGAGGCAAAGAAGAAAGAGGCTGGAATGGTTGTTGCAGAGGCCTCTACACCAAAAACAAAGTCAGCAAATCTTGTGCAGGAAGAAGAATGGGCGTTTACTACTGTCTACAGTTTTGACCCATCTTCTCATGAGCAGTGCATGTCTGCAGTAGACTCAGATGTTTGGTATTTTGACAGTGGGGCGACCAAACATATTACCTCGCAGCGCAGTTTCTTCTCTTCACTCGAGCCTGCCCCTACAAGGAATACTGTTACATGCACCAACAACTCCTCTTATCCTGTTATGGGAGTTGGTAAGATCATTCTGACTACTGCTGATGGTAGTTCTTTCACCTTGTCAGATGATTTATTTGTGCCAGGGATCAAGAAGAATCTGTTATCAGTTTTTGCATTAGCCAAGATTGGCTTGGTTGTGAAATTCGTTGATGACAGGTGTACAGTTCATGATCTATCAAATGGCGATGTGATTATTGCTTCTGGCATTTTATGTCATGGGCTATATAAGCTCATAGACTATGAAAGATCTGTAAGTGATTTGGCATGTGTAGTAAATGATTCTCAGGCTATGTCAGATGCAAAGCTTTGGCATGCATGCTTTGGTCATCTGAATTTTGCTAGTTTGCTACGCCTGCAGAAATCTGAAATGGTGTCCTCTTTGCCCAAACTTGAGGCACCTGGAAAACATGTTTGTGAAGGCTGTATTTTGGGCAAAATGCAGCGTTCCTCGTTTCCAAAAGATGGTTCAGTTCGGGCTACGCTGTCGGGAAGGTGTTTGCAGGTTCAAATGGATGAAGAAAACAAAAGTTCATATTATGGTTTACCCTAAACTGCTCGTATAAGGTGTGTTAAGGTCAATAAAGTATTGAATTATGGGTTTAAGACCCTAGGTTTACGTTTAATCTTGTGCATTTAAGTTAGGAGCATTATTTCCAGGTTAATATTAGGGTAAAAGCTAGGTTTTTAATGGGTTATTAGGGGTTTCCAAAGGGTTTCAAGTAGGTTTTCAAGGGTTTTTATTGAATTTTAAGGGTTGACATAACAGGTATTTAATCAAATTAATCTTTAAAATGAACATTTATGTATTAAAAATTAAAATATGATTTATTTAATTAATTTACTCATGTGTGTGAATTTAAATACTAAGGTATTTAGTTAATTAAAACCTTAAACTAAGCTTAATTTAAATGAATTATTTAATTAGGGAAAATAGGATAATTAAATTAAAAATGATAAATTAAATGGATCAATATTTTGTGGTTTGTGAGAGAGTTAGATTAAAGAATGGTTTATATATGATGTGGAAGTAAAGTGATTTAAGGGATGGTAATAATAAAAAGATGCACTTAAAGTAGGTTATAAAGAAACTTTAAATGAATGGTATATATGAAAATGGTTGAAAGAATGGAGCAAGTGTGTTGTGGAATTAAAGTCAATTTAAAGTGTGGTGAAAGTAAGGAAATTAAAGTGTGGGTGATAGATAAAGCAAAATTGAAAGAATGGTAGGCATGACTCTCTGTATTTATATATATATGTGTGCTTTGCTCAAGAGTTCCTAATGTTTCTTACAGACATTGAAAGCAAAAGTATCGAAGAGCATCGTGACAAAAGAGAAGAATTCAACAAACTAAAGATCCATTATTTGATATAAACCCATCAAAGTTATCTTGATTAAGCTTTTGTATAGGATTCACTAGTTGTTAGCAATCTTTTAGAGAATTTATATCATTGATTTATAGCATTGTAATCACCAAATTATTGTCATTAGCATTAATTCAATTTCAATTTGCATTCTCTTTCTTGTCCATGTCATCTGAAAATCCAATTGAATCTGAAAATAACGCACCTTTAGAAATAGAAGTCGAAGTAGAAGTAGTTAAGGATATTATTACACAGGAATCGTTAATATCAGTATATCATGATTATTGTCTTAAAAGATTTATAGCATTATTTTCAATTGCATCTAATGACCCTCAATATAACATAGATTCATTTCCACCACCCTTAATTAGGCGTACACAACCTAATCATTTAGAAATCCAAGAAGACGAAATTATAAAAGAAAAATTAACTGAGGAAACTTTCATATTACCTATACCTCAAGAAGCTATTGATAGATATAGAGCAGCTCAGCCTTACGATTCTTAGAAGTTTAAAGTGTTACAATTACCTACTAGACATTTCGTAGATTTTTCAGTAAATTAAAACTTCAGTTATCTTAGACGAAAGAAAAATATACCTAAAACACCTACGATTGTCTCAACCACCCTGCGTGTGTCGAGGGATTTAGTGGCTGACTGATCCACCAGCCATATGTCCACAACTTCCCGACAATTTGGTGAACCTGACATGAAGGTTCAGCATGACACCGTAGGTATAAAGGTATATTTACTTTCTGTTTTGCATATGCATATATATGCAATTTGGCGATTGAAGGAGAAGTGTCGACATCCTTTGTAGCTGCAGCTGACTGTTCCTCGTCACATCACCTTTATCCATCAACTTTTGTGAAAGTAACGATTGCACATGCATGTAAATATTTTGCACTGAGCACATTCACAAAGAGCTTCTTCATCAAGGTTGATCAGGTATATTTTTTATATTTCTGTTTGCAAAATCATAGGAATATTATCTTTATTTCTGTTGCACAATAGTAGGAAAGTTTTCTTTATTTCTATTTCTAAAGTATTAGGAAAAGTTTCTTTATTTCTATTTGCAAAGAAGTAGGAAAATTTTCTTTATTGGACAATAGTAGGAAAATTTTCTTTGTTGCCAAATAGTAGGAAAGTGTTCTTTCTTTCTATTTACCAAATAGTCGGAAAAGTTTCTTTATTGCAAAATCATAGGAAAATTTTCTTTTTGTTTACAAAATAATAGGAAAATTTTCTTTTGCAAAGCAGTAGGAAACTTTTCTTTAGTTTTGTTGGCAAAGGAGTAGGAATATTTTCTTTATTTCTGTTTGTAAAGTTTCTTTTACCACGGAGTCGTATCAGGATCAAGAAATAGATGTACTATTACGAGAATTATATACTTATATTTCATATTTATCTGTAAAGTTAGAATTATCTACTATGGCTGACCACTTTGAAGAGCAACATATTTGGAAGATCATAGATGCAATTAAAACGGATAGGGGGGAATTTAATGGGATAAATGCAACAGCTTATCTTAAATATTATGAACATTTGACAGAACAATATGGGTTACCTGAAGACAATAAAAAAGACACATTTATACGAATTGCTCATGGTTTTACTAGAGAGAGAATCCAATTGAGAGTAGTTCAACCAAACATGACTTGGGCGGATTTTAAGACTCGGCTTCTTACTGAATTTTCGCATGAAGATTACAGTAAGAATAATAGGACCACATTCATGCGATGGGTAGGAACAACGAAACTAGACCAACACATAACGCAGGGATTAACTGAGTTTGATATCAAATTTAACCAAATGTTTCACGCAGACCGAACAACTCTAGAACCGGATAAATTAAGAAATTTCCTAAATATGTTAGACCCATCGCTTAGACGAGAGCTAGAACCAATGCTTGAGGACGGAGTGACTGCGAGTGGGCTTACTAGAAATTGGGATAACGTTCGAGCAGCTGTCCATAGGTTAGCCCAAAGACATGAGCGAAATCAGATGCAAACACCAAGAATATAGGAAAGAGATGCGCCAGGAAGGATAGATAATGACCCCACTTCTCATAACCCTAGAAAGGATGACTCAGAAATTACAATGTTAAAAACATGAGTAGAATCACTTGCCAAACATATGGAGACTATGGCAACTGAAATAGCTACTATAAAGAGTATGCAAGAGCTTAAATTGAGAGATCAGGAGAAACCCAAAGAATTAGAACAAAATCCTAGGAATCAGATGCCAGCTAGAAGACCATTTAACCAAGCACGCAGATGTCTCTGGTGTGATGATTTAGAGCATCCACACTGGACATGCAACTTATTCAAAGAGGCCAAGGATAGGAATTGGGTCACAGAAGTAGATCGAAAGATCTGTGACTATGTAACAAAATGGCCTTTGGCATCAAACTATGGCAAAGGGGGTATGAAAACCTTCTTTGAAGCCTCCACAAGCCAAAATACTTATGCTTGTAGACTTGATAGTGATGACTCTAATTGTGATTCTTGGAATCAAGTTTATGATACTGCTAGTAGAGGAAAGTTATCAGTTAAGAACTTATATGCTACGAGCTCAGATATTAGAACAAAGACATGTTGGAATGAGCTAGTAGATATGTTCTCAGTATATGCTCATGAAAGTAATGTAGATGAGAAAAGAAAACGTGATGAAGAGGGACAGTCTAAACGAATAACTAGGGCTAGAAAAGAGGGTGAAACTACTGATACACTTAAAGAACCGCCTATGATGGAGCCTAGTCAAGAAACAAAACAACAGGAACAAGAAAAGAGAAAAGAAAACGTGATGAAGAGGGACAGTCTAAACGAATAACTAGGGCTAGAAAAGAGGGTGAAACTACTGATACACTTAAAGAACCGCCTATGATGGAGCCTAGTCAAAATAAGGGTAAAGGAAAGAAAGTAGGAGAAAATTTAGAAAAGAAAACTACAAGTGAAGATAAAAATAAGGATAAACTTAATGAAACACAACCCATACGTGAAGAAGGTAGTAAGGAAGAAAAACCGAAAAAGAAACCTCCGACCTTCCGATTGATCTCGCAAATCAAGAAACAAATAGACATTCGGAAGGTTATGGATGAAAAAATTATGAAAGCAGAGGTAACCATGACCTTAGAGGAATGGTTAGCATTTTCAAGAACAGATGTGAAGGAAGATTTCATGAGTATCATTAAAAGACGAAGAGAACCTATAGAGTATAGAACAGAAGATATAGAAATGGAAGAAAGGAAAGAACAGGATGAACCAAAAGTGAGTGTTGTATGAATTAATGAATCTGAGTATCGAGAATCTTCTGATCGTAAAAATTATTTGGGTCCCGTAATTGGACATTTAGAAAAAGGAAATGATCACCTAAATAGCCATTATACTCAGAAACATTGGGCAAGGGGTACCATTGAAACTATGGTTAAGATAGGTAATAATAATAAACCGCAAGTAGCATTAATAGATTCAGGATCAGAAATCAATGTAGTCTCGAGGGAGATATATAACGAAGGAAAATGGCCCATAGATAGGGACCATGGATGGAAAATGAAGGCAGCCAACAATGCTTTGGCTATTTACTAGGAGCTTGTGCAAATGTTCCTATTACTATTGGAGATGTTAAAGAGGAACATAATTTCTTCGTTCATGATGATTGCTCGTACCCAATTATTTTGGGGCAGCCATTCATTTGTGAACAAAGAATGGAGACAAAAGTATTGGATGATGGAAGTGCTTTTGCAAGAATTCGTTCTCATGATGGCCTTAAATCTGTCCAATTTATGACGCTTTGTATAAACCATCCTCGTAATCGTAGGTCTTTACGAAAAACTCCTTTAAGACACTTAGATTTCCAAATAAAAACATTGTAATAATGAGATTAGAATTGACCAGTAAACATTTTTTAATTTTCCTGGTCGTCAACAAGAAGGTTGAAAACTTTCCGACAATGCAGAAATTACAACTTGTACATAGTGATGTCTGTGGTCCTATGCAGACACCCTCTTTTGGGAATTACCTTTACTTCGTGATTGTCATTGATGATTTTTCGAGGCATGCATGGGTATATCCACTCAAAGCAAAGTCCGAAGTGTTCATGTGCTTTAAACAGTTTTTGGTTTTGGCTGAAAATCTATCAGCATGTAAAATGGGCACCCTCCATTCTGATCGAGGGGGGGAATATATGTCTTCTGATTTTAATGCATTTCTGGCCGAACGTGGGATAAAACACCAGTGTACAGTGCCGTATACACCTCAACAGA
The DNA here is from genome assembly GCA_020310875.1 of Ceratopteris richardii. NCBI lineage: Eukaryota > Viridiplantae > Streptophyta > Polypodiopsida > Polypodiales > Pteridaceae > Ceratopteris > Ceratopteris richardii. The sequence goes on along the minus strand of CM035410.1, from coordinate 125,954,317 downwards.
ATGGAGTTGCTGAACAAAAGAACAGGACACTCATGGAGATGGCCAGGTGCATGGTCAAGAGTCAGCCTTTACCACATAGTTTCTGGCTTGAGGTTGTCATGTGTGCAGCATATGTACTGAACAGGTGTCCCACTAAAGCGCTGCAGTCTATCACTCCAGATGAGGCTTGGCATGACCACAAGCCATCTGTTGCTCATCTGCGTGTTTTCGGTTGTTTGGAATATGCACTAGTGCCTGAACAACAATCGCAGAAAATTGGATGATAAGGCAGTAAAATGTATTTTTGTTGGGTACAGTTCTGAAAGTAAAGGCTATCGTCTGTATCATCCACAAACTAAACGCATTCTGGTTAGCCGTGATGTTATCTTTGTGGAAGATGCTATTCAGCCATTGCTTTCATGTACTAAGGAGACATCTATTATCTCCAAAGACATGTATGATACTTTGATGCCTCTTTTTACAGTTGGACAGTCTAGTGCTGGTCCTAATGAGGCAACTTCTCAGCCTTTGCAGGTTTCATATGATGATGCAGATCATTCTATTTCTGATGCAGATTTACATGATGCACTTGTTGATGAGAGAGCTGATATTTGAGCAGGCAAAAACTATGCCAAAATGGCTGGTGCAGACTTTGCGTGACAACAAATTAGATGCACCTTTGTCATATCGTACTCGTTCAGGCTCTCATAGTGCCTCCTTTGCATCAGATTGCTATGCTATGGCTGCGTCTAGTCTTTGTGATGAGAATGAGCGTGTTTCTTTTGATGAAGCATAGAATTCAGAAAATTGGATGGGTGCTATGCAATCTGAATATGATGCTATAATGAAGAATGGTACATGGTCTTTATGTGACTTGCCTCCTGGCAAGAAGGCCATTGGCACTAAGTGGGTATACAAGCTGAAGCGTAAACCTGATGGTACAGTTGACAGGTATAAGGCTAGGCTTGTTGCAAAGGGTTATGCGCAGGAAAGAGGCATTGATTTTGATGAGACCTTTGCACCTACATGCCATATGAATACGGTTCGGAGCATTTGTGCACTTGTAGCCCATCATGGTTGGAATGTACATCAGTTGGACATTAAAACAACATTTCTGAATGGTGATTTGCATGAAGAAGTGTATGTTTTTTAGCCCCGTGGCTTTGTGCAGAAAGGGCATGAAAACCAAGTGTGCAGGTTAAAGAAGGCATTATATGGTTTAAAGCAATCACCACGTGCTTGGTATGAGAAGATACATGCCTATTTGGTTGCACATGGTTTTGAGAACAGTCCAACTGAAAGCACCTTATATGTTAAGCTTGCTAATGATGTGCTTCTGATCATTGTTGTCTATGTTGATGACATGCTGCTCACTGGTCCTATTGAGAAGCATATTGCTGATTTCAAGGCTGATTTGCATGCCTCATATGAGATGTCTGATTTGGGGCATTTGCATCACTATTTGGGCATTCAGTTTATGCAAGTTGATGGTGGAATGGCTTTGTGTCAAACGAAATATATTGACACATTATTGCAGCGTTTTGGCCTTGAAGACTGTAAGCCTATTGCCACTCCTATGGAGACAGGTTTACGCTTGAGTCTTCATGATGCTGGAGATGCATTTGATGCTGTTCTCTATCAGCAGGCTGTTGGATGCTTGATTTACTTATGCATTACTTGGCCAGATATTCATTTTGCTGTCTCACAGATGAGCAGGTTTATGCATTGCCCAGGAGTCACGCATTGGAAGGCGGTTAAGCGCATCTTTCACTACTTGAGTGGTACTCGACTACTTGGGTTGTTTTATCCCAAGGGGGGATCACTACCGCCAGATTTGCATGCTTTTTCTAACTCAGATTGGGCTGGTTGCTATGACACTCGTGTGTCCACTAGTGGTTTTTGCTTCATGCTTGGTAGCTCATGTATATCTTGGTTGAGCAAGAAGCAGCCTACTGTGGCCACTTCCAGTTGTGAGGCTGAGTATAGGGCATTTTTCACAGCGACTGTTGAGTGTGTGTGGCTCAGACGCCTTATGGCTGATTTGGGTGTTGGCCAATCTTCTACCACCACCATCTTCACTCACAGTCAGAGCGCATTGGCAGTTGCGAGGAACCCTGTGTTCCATGCTCGCACTAAGCACATTGAGGTGCATTATCACTATGTCAGGGAGAGGTTCTCTGCTGGGGAGATCAGCTTGGCATATGTGCCCACGCAGGAGAACATTGCAGACCTTTTCACGAAGGCTCTACCTAGGGAGAAGTTTGAAGCTTTCTGCAAAGCTTTGGGCTTACTTGCTTTTGTGGAGTGACTTCCACATAGCTTGACACTTCCTTATACATGAGTGCCAGCTACTTGTTCACCGCATCACTCCCAGGGGGGATTTGTTGATATATTTAGGTAGTGATGTGTGTGAACACTCTAGGACCGCCGGGGCACTTTTTTCCCTCTTTAGGAGGTTTTTTTCCCTCGGCTTGTATATACGTATTGCCTTAATGGGCTATTTATCTTTGTACATTCTCTAGTAATACATTCAGTATTGTGTGTTTGTGCTCCAAGCTTCTTCGTCTTCCTTGAGCTGTTCGCGTGCTTCCACAGACGTCTAACTCCAACAAAACCATCACTCAAATGGTGATTCTAACTGCACAAATGGATTCAAAATGGGGGTAAAAACCCTAGGGCACATACTGGAAATGTTTCTTGGCTACTAAAATTCAGTGTTCTATCCTCTGAAGTTCATTTGCACTGTTAAAAGTGCACGCACGTCGCGACGCAAAAAACCGAAACTTGAGAAGCTATTGAACGTGGTCTGATACCACTGTTGGGTGTGTGTAGTAGTGCAAGAGACACATGAGAATCACACACAAGGAGCACAAATGTAACAACACTGTGCACAATATTCCACAGTCCTTTGCAACCAACACATGATGCATCATATAAGCCCATAATGGGTAATTCATCCCATCCAACTTATCGTCAACAACCAACGTACCGAGTACATCACTACTTTTAGCCATGGCCACTGACTAAAATACCCTAATGCAGAAAATTGACTGTATCTCAAAAAGTTGAACAGAACTACTCTCTCAAGTTCTACTAAACCTTTAGCAGACTTTGAGATGCTTATAGTGGAGAACCAAAACTTGTATATATCTTTGACACAAAAAGATGAAAGAGCCCACACAAGCACTGTAACAGTGCATTCAAAGGCCGAAATGAGCTAAGAGCACGATTTTGATAGCACACAATGAAACTGTTTTGATCTCCTAATCACACTGAGTATGCTCACCAAATTTTGTGCGATTCTGAGACTGTGACCGGAGAGGTATCTACGATGCCCTAGATGAAGCGACAACATGCTCTGATACCAATTGTTGGAGTTTGAGGTCTATGAAAGCATGCAAACAACACAAGGAAGAAGAAGAAGCTTGGAGCACAACACACAATACTGAATGTATTACCACTAGAATGTACAAAGATAAGTGACCTGTTAGGGCAATAGGTGTATGGACGTGCATACTTACATTTATATAATGCATGTATGTGTCTATGCATCAATGTATGTGCATGTATGTGGCGATGCATGCATTGATGATATATATATATATATATATATATATATATATATATATATATATATATATATATATATATATATATATATATATATATATATATATATATATATATGTGTGTGTGTGCGTGTGTGTATGTATTTATGTATATGTATACGTACGTATGTATGTATGTATGTATGTATGTATGTATGTATATATGTATGTATGCTAGTTTAGAATATTTCATAAAACACCAAGAGTAATACGTACTTAACAAAAAACATAACAATATAATAGAATTCTTATTCACAAGACAAACACGTCCCACACCTCCTTAGTGAAACAAAATTAAGTGATAGGGTTCCATACCTCTCACTAAAGGAACAAAGAAACTTGTGGGGACAGTGAAGACTTACGAAGCCATACCTACATATTTGGAATAGCCAAAATAGATTAAAATAGGGTAATTCTTGTTAAGACAATGTCTATACAAATTCATAATGAATCATCATTAATATATAATAAAAAATCGAGGTATGTTTTATGAAGGCCATTATAATTTTACATATCTGATCATGAGAAAAAGTGGTGGTTCCTCTCCAACCTTTCCTACTTATCAATCACCTTCCCTTGTAAGAGTTGTATGGAAACTAAAGCCATGGATGATGGATATACCTATGCTAGAATTAAGTCTAAGGATGGAATGCAATCACTTCATGTCATGATGATAGGAGTAAACCATCCTAGGAATCGATTGTCAATTAGAAAGAATCCTATTTTTCTTTATGGTAATGGACATGTTTATAGTGATTATGCACCTCGAAAAAATTGAAACATGTAACAGAAATATGCATGAACGAATAAACATGTCTATGAATGAACAAGCAACATTGGCAAGATGTAAAGAAATGGAAAACAATCATTATGTGCAAGAATAAATACGAAAAGGAAGTGAATGTATTGAGTCGATTCTCATCTTGAAGAAAAATTTGTAACTTTTTCATGAAGCAATCTACCTTAAATATGAATATAAAAAAATTTAGGATTTTGAAGAGACATCTTTCATCTTTAGCTTTTTTTAGATCAACTTCTTTCCTACATAAATATGAATATGCTCTTTCTCTTATTGTATTCAAGGAAATGTACCCAAAATCCATCTAGGACCTTGGATCATGGAGAGATCAACTGTGAACCCTAAGATCAACTACTATTGAGAGAAACCATTGGTTCATCAAATGGATGGGTAGGATTTCTTCTCCATTGTGCTCTTTGAACCTCAAAATATATTTTGATGAAAATGAAACTTTTTAGGGCTAGGGTTTGTTAATTTGTTATCTTGTTGGATTAGTTATAACGTATTTCGAGACTGATCATGGGTTCTTGGGATGGTTAGGGTTTGTGATACAGAGGCCCTATATATATTTTCCTAGTTACTTCGTTACTGTGATAACTTCTTCATTACTTATCTAACAATTTCGACGAACTTAACGGCTAATCTCCACAACCAATACGCAATAGAACATAATCTTCATCGTAATCGAATACACAAGTTTTTAATGCTTACTAGCACACTATCACCATTAATCATGCACCAATGTAAATGAATTGTGATGAAATCAAGCCACAGACATACCACCCAGATGCACGGTTCGACGATACTTCTATCTCTCTCTTCCAATCACCTCTTCTATTATAAAAAAGGTTACAACACTTGCTCGACATCCTTTCGATGTGCATCTTTTCCAATTTCATTTTTCTACTAGATATAATTACATTCGTTTCCGGCGGCCTAACACTGGCATGCATGGTGGACTCGAACCCAAAAGGTTATATTACAAAGGCTAAGATTCATCAATGATACCTTGTATATGCATGATTCGTGCTAGTTTAAAGGTGCGAGAAATTTTCTACTTCACTAACATTTCTTGTAAAATCTGGGGTTATACTAGATGAGCGTCTGTCCGTAGAGAACTAGAAGCTATTACTTGTGACAACAAAATTTCACTTTGAATTTGCAAAAATGCTTCTTGCAAGTAAAAATCATTGGCCAGAGAGGAATCTCTGCATAACCTTGCTTCTTCTATTTTTGCATCAATTCTTTATATTCTATCCTGCTGGATGCCTAATTGTTTCTCCCTGCATTCCAATTCTTGTTGCTGAAATTGCATAGTCCTGAAGAAATCCTATCTTTCTTTTTGAATAGATTCAATTTCCTTCTTGAGCTTTACGGTTCGTCCAATTTCTTCATCCAAAATCTGGCCTTTATGGAATAACTCTTCTATAACCTTCTTTAATTCTATTTGTGCTTGTAACGCTCTATCAACCATCACTTGATAAGCCTGTTCGATAGTGATAAGCCTATTCGATAGTGATAAACCTAGTATGAGTAAGGTCTAACTCAGATCCTAACGCATGCATATCATCCTCCTTATCCGTCACGACCTGTTTGAGTTGAGCAATCTCTGCATCTCGAGCCACAATAATATCATCTTTTTCTGCCACCTGTTCCTGCAAAGCTGTAATATGCTCCTTAAAATAGTAGATTGGCATTTGCTTTTATGGCTAGAATCTCTTCCTGGAGTGGTGTGATGTCTGCTTCCAACAAGTCTACTTTGGCTTGATATTTGGTACGAATGGATTGATGAGCCTCATGGAGCTGATGAGGGAGTTGCTTAGATAGGTGGAGGAGAAAATCACCTATTTGTGCGAATTGGGCAAAGGAATCGGGTACTATAAAGGTGGATACGGGTCAAGAGGGGTTAACAGAGACTCTGGCGGAAGAGGATTGTACGTGACTCTACGATGGACTGATTTTCCTACGCTTTCCTTGAAAAAATTACAGAACATCATTATCCTCATCAACACCGATGACTTTCTCTAATTCTTCGTGGAAAAGAAGGGTGTTCGTCGGAGGAGGCTGAATAGCTTGAACATCAGAAAGGACAAACGAGAGAAGATGAGGAAGACGAGTCCGAGGTATATCACCTTTAGCTAGTTGTCTTGAAATCACCTGACGTTCCCGGTGGATTCGCCAAAAGAAGAATAACGCCCAATTAATAGCTTCGCGGGCAGCAATATCGATCATGGAATAAAAGGGTTGAGAGATCCCATACGTGCATTTCAGGAGGTTGAGAACATCCACCAAAAATTGCAGGGCAGAGCATTCCGGTTCAGGTCGGCATAGGATATCAAACCGGTTAGAAGATTGGCGAAGGAATAATTGCTTCATTGTCATCATAGGTAGCAGAGGGACATCCACACTGCCATCTTGAGGCAGATGGAATCCTTCAACCACAATTTTCATGGTAACAACTACATGTGGATTGAGGCAGGTGATTGGCCAACAGGTCTCCGTCTGAGGGGTATCGACAATAGCGACAATAAATTGAGCAAAGAAAGGATGACATTCGACTGAATGTCAAGGAAATTCAGTGAATGCCAATCACCCATGAGCATGCAAGAACTCACTCAAATCGAGAGATAAACCAGCATGGAAGGTGGTAATTGTGGCTAGAGCTTCCATGGCAATTGATAGAAAGCGAATGCGCACAGTATAACAGAGAGGACACAAAGCATAAGTAGACAATAGTGAAAAAGAGGATGAAGATCTTGGTTAAGTAAGAACAACGAATGGAAGCGCGGGTAGAAAAGGCAATCATCACCAATGGATGTGAACATGCATGCATAATGATGACATTTGCGCATTAACAAAATCTCAAATGTGGAATGTGGCACCTAATCATGGATACTTAATAAAAACAAGGTTTACGGTCAGATGGTCAACCGAAATGTGCGTAATGTAAACAACGATCGTGATACAATACAAACATAAACTAGGTGAATAAAAAAATACCATCAACACATCAAGATGAAGTAGACAATGAATAGTACGGACAAAGTTTTAACCCATTGATGGGTTTAGGAAGAAGAGTACCAGTTAAAGTGGATAACCAAAAAGTAGCTGGTCCAACTTGATCTGTAATACAGTAGGGACCAAACCACCGAAGCTTGAACTTGCCAACGGAACGATTAGACTTAGCATTATAGAAAAGAACCAATTGTCCTTTGGTAAAGACGGGAGTCCTAAGAAATCGATCATGTGTCTTAGCTTGCCTCAGTTGCACTTCTTGCAGCACCAGAAAACTTTCAAGACATTGTTCGTCCAAGGACTGCAACACATCCAATCGGAAAGGAAACGACTCTTCAGGTAATAGCTTATGGTCCAATGCCACCCGTAAACTAGGTACCACCAACTCCATAGGTGCAATTGCCTCTAGACCATATGTCAATTTGAAAGGCGTACTTCCTGTAGTGACTTTATAAGTAGTGCGATAAGCCCATGGTACCGAAGGAAGAAATTGATCCCAACGCTCCAGACATTCCAGCACAAGTTTCTTGAGCATGTTCAGAAGGGTTTTATTTGTACTTTTGGCTAGTCCATTGGCACAAGGATAATAGGGGGAGCTAAATTTATGGGCAATCTTCAGGGTGCGGGTAAGCACTTGCATTAAGGCATTAACAAAATGTGTACCTTGATCGAAAACAATCTCCAAGGGAAGACCATAGCAAGGAAAAACATCACTCATCAAATATTTGACTACCACTGACACAGTTGCGGACCGTAAAGCCTAGGCTTTAGACCACCGAGCAACATAGTTAGTACAGGTGAGTATATACCCATGATTAGTAACCGTAGCAGGAGGTGTAATGGGACCAATGAAATCCAAGCCCCACTTTTGAAAAGGCTCAATGGGAGAGACATACTGAAGTGGGAAATGATGCCATTGTAAAGGTTGCCCAGATCGTTGGCAAGCATCACACTGTTTGACATGAGCGGCAATGTAACGCTGCATAGTGGGCCACCATAATCCACTCTGCAGAATTTTTCGGTGGTAAGATCTACCAAAAAATGACCACCGAATGGAGCACAATGAGCCATTTCAATAACCGAAGAAACTTCATGTGGTGGAATACATCATAAAAGCGCACCAGATGGATCTATATAATACAACTGTCCCACAATGATATGAAATTGTCGACTATACATGGCCAGTTTATGACGAGCAGAAGTGGAAGTATTAGTCGGGGAACATCCACTGGTTAGAAAAATCATAAGAGTATCATAGTACGATGGTGCCACAGGGAGCACCTGGCAATCATCCTACACCGAATCAGTCGCATAGATAGCACGAGTGGTATCATCAATACCACTGGGGAGTTCACCAGAATCAAGTCGAGATAGAAAATCAGCAAGAGCATGCGCTGACCCCGTACGATGTGTTGGGAGTATGTAGAAGTGGGAGAGACACACGAGAAGCACACACAAGGAGCACAAACGCAACAAGACACACGGAGAAGATGATGGCTGGAATAGCTCTCTCTATTGACGATGATCTAAACTGAAGTAAGAGCTGAATACTATCCCTAAGTACAAAGTACCACCACATATGAGTAAATCATGTATGTGGTAACATGGGGAAAAAACCTCTAGCTAGCACTAGAGTAAAAAGTGCCCATGTATAGGGAAAATGCTCACATCAAAGATACTCGAGGAACACATAAGTGTACCAAAAACCCTTGGAACAAATGATGTGAACACATACAAGGAGTGACAGATCAACCCACACAAGGTAGTAAGCCTAAAGCTTTCCGCAAAGCTTCAAACTTTTCCTGTGGAAGAGCTTTGGTGAATATGTCTGCCACATTATCTTGTGTAGGCACATATGCCGAATCAATATCTCCAGCATGAAGGCGCTCTCTCACATAGTGATAATGCACCTCAATATGTTTGGTCCATGCATGAAGCACTGGGTTTCGTGCAACAACCAAATCACTCTGACTATCAGTGAGAATATGCATAGGAGCATCAATCTCCATGCAAAGATCCATCAATAGGCATCTCAACCATATACACTCCACTGTAGCTATGAAAATTGCCCTATACTCAGCTTCACAACGCGATGTCACCACTGTAGGTTGCTTCTTACTCAACCAAGATATGCATGAGTCTGCAAGGAAAAAGCAATTACCACTAGTGGACACACAAGTATCATAACAACCAGCCTAATCACTATATGTAAAAGCATGCAAGCATGGCTAAATATCTCTGCCATAAAAGAGACCTAAGCTCAAAGTGCCTCGGAGATATCTAAACACACGTTTCACCACTTGCCAATGCTTAGTGCGAGGGCTGTGCATGAATCGACTCAACTGGGAAACTGCATATTGTATATCCGGCCTTGTGTTGCATGCATATATAAGACATCCCACAACTTGCTGATAAAGAGAAGTGTTAAATGCATCACTGGAATCCTCAAGAAAGAACCTGAATCCTGTCTCAACTTGTGTGGAAACTAGCTTGCAATCCTCAAAGTCAAAATGCTGAAGTAGTTTTTCAACATACTTTGCTTGATGCATAACAATTCCCCCCTCAACAGATACAAATTGGATGTCAAGATAGTAGCTCAAACGACCAAGATAAGTGACATCAAAAGTGTGCTACAAATCAGCCATAAGAATGTCAAGTTTTGCATCACATGACCCAGTCAAGAGTATGTCATTGACATAAAGAACAAGCACTATAAGATAGCCCCATTTTTGCATACATAGAGTGTGCTTTCAATCGGACTACATGTGAAGCCAAGAGCAATCAAGTGCTTATGGAGTTTGTCATACCATGCAGGTGGAGCTTGCTTGAGACCACAAGGCTTTATGCAAGCGACAAACCATATGCTCTTTTCCTTTCATATCAAATCTAGGAGGTTGCTTCACATAAACCTCTTCTTGCAAATTACCATTCAAGAAGGCCGTTTTAATGTCCAACTGATGCACTTTCCAACCTCAATGGGCAGCCAATGCAACCACGATATGAATGGTAGTCATGCGTGAAGTAGGTGCAAAAGTTTCCTCATAGTCAATTCCATATTGTTGTGCATATCCTTTGGCAACCAATCTAGCTTTGTAGCGATCAATGCTACCATCATATTTTCTCTTAATCTTATAAACCCACTTTGTACCAATGAGATTCTTTCCTTTTGGCAATTCACATAATTCTCAAGTACCATTGCTATGTATGGAATCCGTTTTTGATTGCATAGCACTCATCCATTGTGGATCGTCACATGCATCTTCAAAAGAAAGTGGCTCTTCATTACATGCTGTAGCAATAAGAGAATAATCCACAAAATTACTTGATGCATGGTGAGAGCTTGATCTTGTTCTACCAAGTAAAGGTGCACTCAATTTGCTGTCCTGCAAAGTTTTTTTAGCCAATTTGGCATAGTTTGTTCACTCTTGATAGACATGTGTTCATTATGTAAAAAATCTTCAATATGTACATCATGCGTGGGCTGTATTTCATGCTCATTTTCAGCCATATGTGGCTAGAAATTTCCAATAGTTTTGACAATTTTTGGCTGAAATTTTTTAGCCATGTTTGGCTGGAAATTCTTTGCATTTTCAACCCTATTTGGCTGGAATTTTTCAGCCCTTTGAACCTCAGTTGGTTGGTCTACATGGCCATAATCAAACACACCATTTTGGAACAAAGACATGAGTGTATCGAACAGATCTTGTGAGCTAACTGTTGGTTGTTTTTGGCATTCAAGTAGAGGGAAAACTAAATTTTAAGCAAATACCACATCTCGACCCACAATAATTGTGTTCGTCAATGGATGGTACAAATGATATCCCTTAGTCTCAGCACTATAATCAACAAATATACATTTCTTTGCCTTGTCATCTAGTTTGTGATGTTGTTGTGATGGCACATGAGCATATGCCAAACAACCAAACACACGCATATGACTAACCATAGGCTCATGACCATTCCAAGCCTCATAAGGAGTGATGAATCTCAATGCTTTTGTAGGGCAGTGATTCAACACATAGTTTGCACACATGACCGCTCCCATCCAAAATTTATCAGGAAGATGCTTTCCTTTAACCATACATCGTGCCATTTCAAGTAGAGTTCTATTTTTACGCTCTACAACACCATTTTGCTGAGGTGTATATGGCAGTGTACATTGGTGTGAAATATCTCTTTCACGAAGAAAAGCATTAAACTCATGTGACATGTGTTCACTACCATGATCCGTGCATAGAGTCAAAATCTTTTGTGAAGAAAAATTTTTAGCCATAGCTAAAAATTCTTTGAAGCAAGAAAATACCTCATTCTTTGCTTTCATATGATACACCCATGTATGGCGAGTAGCATCATCAATGAAGGTAACAAAATATACATGCTTCCCAAAAGATGGAGTCTTGACGGGACCACATACATCACTATGAACAAGTTGCAATTTTCTTGTAGTGTGTGTATGACTATCTTTTGGAAAAGAGGCATGATGCATTTTTCCAAGAATGCAACCTTCACATGCATGCTTTTCAATGGAATCAAGTGTAGGCAAGCCAATAACCATGTCCTTCTTTTGCAAGTAGAGCAAATTATTGAAGTACAAGTGACCAAAATGAGCATGCCAAAGCTCCATTTCAGCCATGGAAGAAGTATGATCAACCAAGGCATTTTATAAAAACCATTACATAATGGACTGGACATCATGATAGCATCACCATTGCTGAAATCATGAACCATACACTTACCATCAACAACGTGTAGATGAAGTCCAACTTTGGCAATCAACACAACTGAAATTAAGTTCTTCTTTATACTGGGCACATACAATGCATTCTTCAAGAGAATCACACCTCCATTTGCAGTCGTGCGCTCAATTTCTCCTACTCCAATGATAGGGTAAGAGGCATTGTTTGCACACACCACATGTTCTCCTTTGGGTGCATCTTTCAAAGAGGCAAAAAATCTTTTGCATGATGCTATGTGCTTTGAAGCACCACAATCAAAGAACCAATTGGAACCAACTTCACTCACAACCATACATTTAGAATGCAAAGAAGCATCATAATGACATGTAAAAACACATGCCCAAAAATCTTGAGCCATGTTAGCTTCATCATTCTTTACATTTGCTGAATTTTCAGCAATAGACATGCTGGATTCCTTCTTCTTTTCATTGCTTTTAGCAAGCTTTCTACATTCATCAATAGTATGAACAAACTTTCAACAATATCTGTATCTCTTCTTCTTTTGCAAATCGGCATCATTAGAGGAATGAGTGGAAGAGGAAGCTTGAGGCTTTGGTTTTGATGAACCCAAAGCTGAACCATACTTGCTTTTCCCCTTTTGTGAGATAGGAAGTGCTTGCGTTCCCTCGATCAAACCACTCCTATTCACTCTAGATTGCTCTTCTTGCAAAAGAAGAGACACAACCTCATCAAATGCATACATATTAGGATTTCCTTTTGCAACCAAATGGAGTGTAGTAGCAAAGCTTTGAAAAGATTCCGGTAATCCTTTCAACAATGTAGAAACGAGTGATGCATCCACAATAATCTCATCTATGTTTGCCAATTGCTCTTTTGAGTCCTTGATGCATGTCACATACACATCTATTGACTCATTTTCAGCCATAGATACATCCTCAAGTTGCTTCCTCAAGTATGCAACACATGCTTCACTACACACGACATACAAAGAAGCAAGAGTGTCCCATGCCTGTCTCGATGTAGAACATGACCGAATGTGTGGAACCATATGATGCTTCACAGAAAGTGCAATCAATGCATGAGCTTGAGCATCTTTTCCATCTCATCTAAAGCTGCTTCTGTGTAGGTGGAGAAGGAGAAACCACTATACTTGAAGAAGATGCTCCATCTGTGATAGTAGACTGTGAAGTAGAAGAACCTGCGGGTCTTCGATCTATATCTGCCACTATGTTCCAAAGTTGTTTAGCAGCAAGAACATGCTTCATCATGTAAGAACACATTGGATAGTTGGTCCATCTTCAGCTTGAAGCATGCAAAACACCTCATTGCTGCCCGCCATTTCACAAAAGAACAAGAATGTGACAAAATCTTCACTTCTACAAAAGCTAAAATGAATGCTCAAAATTCAGCTCACAAACCATCACTTTGATGGCAATTCTGACTGCACGAATGGCTTTGAAATGTGGGAAAACCCCTAGCGCACTTGGTGGAAATGTTTCTTGGCTCCTAAAATTCATAGTTCTATGCTCGGAAGTCGATTTGCACTGTTAAAAGTGTGCGCATGTCACGACATGAAAAACCAAGACTTGAGAAGGAGCTGAACCTACTCTGATACCACTGTAGGGAGTGTGTAGAAGTGCAAGAGACACATGAGAAGCACACACAAGGAGCACAAAGGTAGCAAGACACATGGAGAAGATGATGGCTGGAATAGTCTCTCTATTGACGATGATCTAAACTGAAGTAAGATCTGAATAATATCCCTAAGTACAAAGTACCACCACATATGAGTAAATCATGTATGTGGTAGCATGGGGAAAAAACCTCTAGCCAACATAGAGTAAAAAGTGCCCATGTATAGGGAAAAGGTTCACATCAAAGCTACTCAAGGAACACATAATTGTAACACGATGTACAACCTCATAATCATCAAATTCTTGCAGCAACAACACCCACCTAGCTATTCTTCCCCCTACATGTTATTGATGGACAAGATAAACCAGAGCCGCATGATCCACATGAAAGGTAAATGGGCGTCCCAGTAAATAGTGCCGGAAAAATTTTTCACCAAATAAAACAAACTCAGAGATTCACGCTCGGTTACAAAATAATTCCGTTCAGCAGTGGCTAATCCTTGACTAGCATAATAAACAGGGTGGAACCACTTATCCTATTGTTGCATTAGCACATTGCCAATTGCTATGTCAGATGGATCCACAAAAACATGGAAGGAGAGCTGCCAGTTCGATGCTTACAGAATAGGAGCTTGTGTTAAGAGTGTTTTCAGACGATCAAATGAAAGTTGGCACTCCTCAGTCCACACAAACTATCGAGGATTGCTAGTAATCAGCCGATTCAGTGGTATAGCTACATGAGTGAGCCACCGAAGATGTCATCCATGCTAGTGTATTTGTCCAAGGAATCGCATAACTTCCTTTGGTGTTGTAGGAGTAGGTGCATTCAACACTACTTTCACTTTATCAGGGTCCACTTGAATGCCTTGTTGCGAAATAATATGACCAAGCAATTTGCCATAGGAAATTGAGAAGACAGCCATGCACACTTGATTATAGCCACTATAACCATCCAAAAAGGAATACATTTCTTGTCCATCAACGTCATCTAGCATCGTGTCCAAAAAGGGAAGTGGAACGGGATCAGGCACTATCGCTACATTTAACTTTCGGTAATCTACGCAAATATGCAGTTGCTTGTTTTTCTTCGGAACAATGACAATAGGGGAGATCCATTCAGCATGTTCAATGGGGACAATGAAGCCTACTTTCAACACCCAATCCAATTTAGCTTTCACTTGAGTAGCATAGTTGGGATTCATGCGGTAACTAGGTTGTTTAATTGGCCACACATCCGGTTTTAGCATCACATGGTGTTGATAGATGTGAGGATCCAATCCCTTCATATCGCGATAATCCCATGCGAACACATCAAAAAATTCTTTCAGCAACTGTAGTAAATCATTTTGAAAGTTTTTGATAGCCCAACCTTAAGCTTAACCGGCCATGGATTAGCCTCATTTCCCCAATTACAAGTGATTAATTGATCTTCTAATACATAAAACTATCGGGGCATGGAGATATCCTCAGAGGAATAGAATAATTGTTGTAGATCCGTAGCATTCATGACCTGATCCATACTTGAATCCTCTCCTTTGGTAATCGGAACTACCATACAAGCGGTCGGAGTCCAATTATCCACAATAGCTTGTAAATCAACTGTACCCAGTGCTAACAAATCTTGGTTAGCATTTAGGAAAGCTTCTTCTTCATCATATGAAAGTCCATCCAACATGTGCATGGGTTTGGCCACGTAAGGTCGAGCATGAAGGTCACAAGGCTTCATCTCGTCCAAGGGTACCACATATTTCCGATGATTGCTTTTGAAAATAAGTTCATGTGCAGACCAATCTTGTAACACTTTTGCTTGTTTCAACTAGGGCCTACCGAATAGTAAGTTGTAATCCAGACTTGATTTAGGCAATTCCAAAACAACAGAAGTCATTTTGAACACCGCTCCCTAGAGGGTAATGGGTATATCATGCACCAAACCCACTGGATGTACCCTAGATTGATCAGCCATTCTTACAAAAAACTGAACAGGTTCAATCTGAGTCCCACCTAACCTTTTACAAAGTGCGACTATAGCAATATTCACATGGGAGCCTCCTTCAATTAATACTTGAGTAATTTTGTGGTTTTTATACTATACCGTAATTAAATGAACAACGTGGTCCATCGTAGAATCAAGTTCTAGACTAATAGTTGTTGTAGCAGGTGAACACGAAGATTCTGGATTGATCTTTTGCTGGAATTGTTCTCGATGCCCGAGACCAAGGCTAACAATTGCCCCAATAGTATCGTAATAGATGCTTTCAATAAAACATTCCACACAAAGTCAAGATTCGACGTAGCCGGTACCGAGTTGGATGGACTTTTCGACGGTAATTTGACCGGATTCATATCTTCCAGTGGTATATTCGGTACTGTTTGTTGGACCACCAGTACAGGATCAGGGAAAACAATTGGTTGTTGATTGGCCTACATACTAGCTTTGGTAAACATTCTCTGTTGCTCTCGAATGCCTGGCTCAAAAATCTCAGCAGCTCGTTGTAACTTCTTGCTGGACCGTGTTTGAACTGCTGCTGCTTGAGTATCCACTGCTAAAATATATACCATGTTTGCCATTGGATGCTGTCGTTCTTTTCTTCGCTTATCATACTCGGTCGCTTCTTTGCAATATCTGCGGATATGTCCAAATTTGCCACAAAAATTGCATCTTGGTGGTGGAAGAGATGCACCTTCACCTGATTGGCCTGAGTTCCACCAGGTCTATCCGAAATTTTTTGGTTGTGGTCCCCTGTAGGTTTTGTAACTTTGGTAAGAGGTATTTCTCAAATGTGGTGGTACATAGTGGGTTGTCTGTTGTCCCTGCTCCTGTATTATGGCATTTACGATCGGTCTGGTTTGCACTTTAGCATTATATGAACACCTTTCGATGGAATGACTCGCCGTATTACAAATAGCACAATACATCTGATTTAATGCACATGCTAAAGTAGTGTGTCCCACGTTCTTACATTTGGTGCAGTACACCTGTTTTAATGGATTCTTGCGTGTGCTCTTGGACACCTTTAACCAATCCAAATCTTCAGTAAAACCACCAACTTTATGCTCCAACTGCAATGCCATGGCTATGACTGCATCCAAGGTCATACCACCCACACATCATATAATCATAACTTGTTTGAGTTGAGGGTTTAATCCATTAATGAACCACTTAGTAATCACATCATCCGATAGGTTAGAATGCGACGGCGGAAGCTACCGTAGATGAGTATGGAATAAAGTTGCATACTCTTGCACATTCTGATGTGGTTTCTGTCTATTGTTTTGCAAATAATCAAAGATCTCAGCCACATTTTTCTTTAACTGAAAACGTTGTAAGAAGGCATCCTTAACATCTTCATATTGAACGAAATGATTAATATCATATCCGGTTAACCATCGGGTAGCTTCATTAACCAGAGTAGATTCGAACACTATAGCCTTATATGTCGGATCCGCTAGATAGTTGAGTACAACATAATTAATTTCAAAAGTACACACATGAGCATCAGGATCATCACCTAGAAATCCACCAAATTTCATATACGTAACTCCAGTAGGTACCGGTCGTGGGGGTATAATCTGTTGCTGTTGTTGTTGCTGTTATTGATGTTGCTGTTTGCTGTTGATGTTGTTGCTGCTGCTGCTGTTGTTGTGTACCACTCATGTTGTTTAACTTAGGAGGAAGTATCACTTCAGAATGGTTTGAACAAGTTGATCCTAATTGTTGCTGTGTCGTCTCACCACCTTGCAAATTCTTTGGTAATATGATATCACTGAGTCGATCACACACATCTAAACCTGACTGCCATTCATCGTATTTAACTTTTAAGGTAAACTTTTCACTAGAACTTTCATTCACCAATACACTAGTTTCTCCAAAATCAAAACCCAAAGTAGAGCTGTCACTGAAATTCAGCAAGTCGGCCCCAGAATTTTCTAAGCTACCACTGGAATTCAACAAATTGCCATCGGAATTCTCCAAACTGTCATCGGAATCAACAATTACTCCACCAACTGTACTTTCCGTAGATGGGGTTGGTTGCACTTCTAGTATACCCTGTAGTCCTTGAATAAGAAAATACTGAGGTGGCACTCCACTAGCCCATATCTCCCGCTTTCCTTCCGATGATTGTCCACCACTACCACAGGAGGCATTCCCAATGCGCTAGGAACTTTCCAGGGATGCTGATCACTTTTGTACTTTGGGTAAGATTCTCCGGAACGTGTTACATGCATATATCATAGGATTCTTTCTCAAACCTTAATCTGCTCTCAGACTGGCTACTCCACGCCCCATGGCCGGCGCGAGTGTTAATTTTTTATCTTGTTGGATTAATTATAACGTACTTCTCAACTGTTCATGGGTTCTTGGGATGGTCACGGGTCTGTGATACAGAGACCCTATATATATTTTCCCAGTTACTTCATTACTGTGATAATTTCTTCATTACTTATCTGATAATTTGGATGAACTTAATGGCTAATCTCCACAACGAGTACAAAATAGAACATAATCTTCATTGCAATCGAATACGCAAGTTCTTAACGCTTACTAGCACACTATCACCATTAATTGTGCACTTCACCAATGAATCACAAAATATCAACATAGCACCTCAGTTATCAAGTACTGAACATAAACAACACATAATAGTACAACAATGTAAATGAAGTGCGATGGAATCAAGCCACAGACATACCGCCCAGATGCACAGTCCGACGACACTTCTGTCTCTCTCTTCCAATCGCCTCTTCTATTATAACAAAGGTTACAATGCTTGTGTGATATCCTTTCGATGTGCATGTTTTCCAATTTCATTTTTTTACTAGATATAATTACATTCCTTTTTGGCGGCCTAATAGGTTTCAAACCTCACCTTCATGAATATGCAAAAAATCTCCCATCTGAATCTTTATTATACAAGTTTGACTACATTTGGAAGTTTGCAAGATGACATTAAGGTGCGTAGAAAGCTCTCATAGTCTTGAAACTTTGTATAGATGTGTAACATGATATGATCTTTATACATGCAAGACGATATGATGAATATAAATTCCTATACAAGAATTTGTTGGCTCTAAGTGGAAAAATAAAATGCACATGGGCATATCAATGTGCTAAAATATCCATCTACAAGTGAATTTCAAGCTATAGAGTGCCTTAATAGTCTTTACAAGTATATGAAATCTCATGTGATTTGGTGAAAGTGATTTTTTTCCCTATTTTCAAAACTTTGACCAGCTTTGAAGGTTACCATGGATTTTGTTGATTTTTTCCAAACTTTGCATGTGAACTCCCTTTGACATCCTTGATGTGTCTTTGACTTCTAGGGGAATGTAGATCACATCTCTGCTCTCCATACCCAATTTTTATATACATACATCACATTTCTTTACCTTCATCTTCACTTTCACATTCAAATCACATCAATCTTTCAACAGTGATTAGCAATTATCATACACTCTACGTGTGTTGTCGAATGGACCCGATCCACCCAGATCTCGATCATCTCCACATTTGAACTCAACATGAAATGCTTCATGGTGTTTGCTTCTGAATTTGCTAGGAGGTTGTGATCCATGTCCTTTGTTGCATATTTTTTATAATGATTATATCATCAACCTCATCATTTTTTATTGTTGCACTAGATTTCTCACAATATCAACATATGTTTGTTGTGAAGTAAACATGTTCATGAGAGATCTAGAGCATGGTACATCACTTGTATATTCAATGAATATGGAGGAAGGATTCAAATCCCTCATTGCTGAGAAACAAGTCCAAAGAATAGTCTATTGTATGTTGAGAGAGAAGGGGAAATTCAATGGCATCAACATTAATAGCTACTTACATATGTTTGAAGATCAAGATATAATCTTTGGGATTCTTGAAAATCTTTTAATAAGAATCTTTGAATGATGTTTTGATAGCTCTCAATGATATTCTTTCTTGGAATGATTTTCGAAAGGAATAATGAGGATAAGATAGCTTTGGAACGTGATCTTGTGATCAATTTTCTTAAGCTTCTTGATCTTGAAACTCATAGGGAAGTTGAATGATGACAAGAAGAGCATGATAAACACTAAGGTCTTACTAAAAATTGGTGAAAAGTGCATAGAGTAGTAGAGGCTTTAGCCCATCGACATAAAAGACAGTCCATGCTTTATGAGAAAACTATTCTTCCTCAAGCTAGTTTTCCACAAGCAAAAGAGCAAGTTAGAGAACAATTTCAAGCTATGGTTTTAAGTATGCTCATATGAATCTAAGTGACTATTGTGAGACTAAGAGTCAAAGAATCAAACAATCACAATTGTCTCCATACACATCCTATACTAATGAGAAATTAGGAATTGAGGTAGTGATTTAAACAATCTCAATAGACCTATTGCTCAGTCCTATAATACGGTGAGAGTAAAAATCGATGTAGCGAGTCAGAAAATCATAGTAGTGGTTTATTTTAAATTTGAATAATGAAAGTATACAAGTAAGAAATGCTTTCGCAAGTTGAACATGTATTCTATTGATGATTTTAAAACATAAAAACTAATCACATAAATACAAATCATAAATATGTAAGAGATGCATATGCAAATCATAACATATACATGACACAGAATAAACATAACAATAAAGTAGAAAATAAATGAAAAATAAATCAATAATTAACTTATATGGTTAGGAAAGAGCCCTATGAATGCTATGGTAGTAGTAAAGCTTTGACAACTTGCTAGGAAGCACGTGTGGAATAAGATTTTCGATCGAATGAAAAAATATATGTTCTTTTGTTAGAGATATCTTTTGATAAAAAGCCCTTTGGGTCAAAATTTTTTTCGATCAAAACCTTTTTTGATCGAAAAGCTTTTGATTGAAAATAAATTTGTATTTGGTTTTATTATTTGGGTTTATTCCAAAATCTGTGGATAAACCAAACATATTTGGTCGAATAAATGCAACATAGAGATTCCTAATATTAGACTTAAACTTTACTGCCAATACTTTTTAAATATACACAAGAATAGTTCAACCAAGCAAATCCTATCTGGGGAAAAAGATTTTTGGAGAAAAACCCAATCCTCTATGCAGAGTAGCAAGAAGCACCGTATTCATTACAGGTGAACCCATCTTTCTGTCCCATGCCTAGGTGATGACCATGGCCAACTTTTTGGGAAGAACACCGAAAAGAAATATAAAAGAACAAAGGCTGAATTTTCCACTATTATCAAATCGATCACATGGGTATCATCTACCTACGGACAATTATATGGTCATACTATTAAATTTTGGCTCTCCAAACATGCTACAATTTTGGATTTATCAATCAAGTTCACAAATAAAATCCTCAACATGATTCTCACAATATTGAAAGTATTCAAGTTCATAGAGCACACCTTTTTGAACTTTATTGGTATCAATCAAGGAGTAGCTCCACTTTTGTTCGATTTATTGTTGACACTTAATAGAGTCATAATGGTGGCCTATTCACAACAATTCTTTTTTTGCCAAGTCCATATTTACATACATTTGAAGAAGTCTTCTTCATAGGACTTCTTAAAGCCGACTCCAAGATATGTTTGTGAGGCCATTCATGATTCAATCTACATAGGGAAGTTTAGAGTTCTCACACCAATGGTATCAAAGCACATTTGACACACAAAGAGGACCAGAGGAAGCTATTGAAGACTTTGGAAGAAGAGGAGCTATTGATTTGAGTTCAAATGCAGATATACAACCAGAGGAGATCCTTCTAGTGAAAAATCAAGGCATCTATCACACCCGTCTTGATATGTTTGGAGTAGAGAGGTAAAGTTCTCAATCCACATCACTCTTCTTGCATCAAATATCCTTAAAGGAGTACATTATATTACACCATGGTAGAATCTAGCACCCATATTAAAATGCTAGATAAGAACAACATCAATCATGGAAGTTTAGGATGTGTAGCTTTCTCATGGGAAAGTGTTTATGGGGACTTGCTAGTTGAATAGATTCCAAGCCTAGATTTGGGGATAATCCAATTTTTGATCAATTGATGATCTTTTGAGAATGGAATGAGAGAGCAAGAGGGTTATCTTCATCCTATCTTAGGACATTAGTAATGCAATGATAGGGCATATTCACGACTTGTACAATTCAATGAAAGTGCGAGAAACCATAGAGAGGTTATACTCTACTTCAAAAAAGTCTAGAAATATCCCAAAGAAAAATGAACTCAATAATATGAGGAAGAGAACTAATAGCTTACTACATTTTGAAGATCAAAGAGGTGAGTGATGCATTGAAATCCATAGGTAATCACATAGATGATGATCACCTAGTTGCATACACATTAAATTGGACTTAATGATGATGAGAAGTGGAAGGCTTTCACCAATTCTCTATATGTTAGAGACAATCTTATTGACTTTGAGAAATTAGTGTCCTTGATGGTCACTATGGAGATGAACATTATAGGATCAAAGCCAAAGGGTAATAAAACCCAAAAATTTTATGAAGGTAATGGAAGAGAAAGAGGAAGGAATCAAGGAGGTGGTAGAGGAAGGCAATGAAGAGGAGCAAATGGAAACTCTGATAAGGAGCAAGGGAGCAAGTCCTCTTCATGAAGAGGAATAGACAAGTATAGAGGGAAGAGAGCAAGGGAAACTCATCATATGGAGGGCATGTTGGAAAACAATGTCACATTAGTCCAAATTCCTATTAGGGTAGAAACCCTAATTTTGGTACTTAAGTCATTTTTGGCATAAAATTTGGGTAAAATGTTTATGATCCTATCTTGAAGAGCTCGATGAGAGCTTTCTAATGGTATAGGACATTTAGTCATCAGAGATCAGATTTGGGAGAAAACCCTAATCCTAAGTTTTTGCTAATTTAGGGTTTGTACCTCATTTAAGATCTCTCAACTTATAGGTCATAAAAATATGTTCAAGTCATCCATCAGGTGGTCAAGTTGAATAAAAAGCTTGTTAAAAACAATTTTTAGTGATAGCTAAAAAGCTATGCACAATAAAGCTGATTTTGGTGATCAATTTTAAAACAATTAGTGATCCAGCTTTAATAGGGCAACGATAAGCTTTTTCTTAGGATTAGCTTTATTTTAGAGAAGCTTTTCGCATGGGAGTTAAAGGCCTATATAAACAGGGCTTATGGCCACTTGGAGATATCCAACACCATCGTTTAGTTGTTCTTCGAGGTGGTTGTGCTAATGCACACATGGGGCAGCCATGGTGCACATATGGGGTAGCTATGGAGCTATCTTGAAGCACATAAGGAGCAGCCATGGAATTCTTCTTGGAGAAGAGTGTGCTCAAACTCTTGTTTATGGAGAAGACTTACTTATCAGCAGATTGGTGGTGTGGATCATCCATCTACATGATGTATTTGGAGATTGCCTTCTACATGAAGATTATGGAGTACTTCAAAGACATTGGATGGAGCTTAACATAAGATTGCATCTTATGTTAACTATTCAGGTACATATTCTCTTTATGCACACATGTACTACTTGGAGCTTATGGAGTCGGTGGCATCCATATCAGGAGGAGTCCTATTCGACATACATGGAGGCAATGGCATCCATAAAGGAGAATCAGTACATGCATGCTATATGCATGAGATGAGGTGCTAGAGAAGGTGTTTCCACATGAGTATGAGGATTTCTGTCAGCAACATGTTAGCATTCTATGCTAATTCTGTAAGTATGTGATCTATCACACATACATCTAATTTGGGGTCTTTCATAGCCTAAAATCAGATTAGGGTTTGCTGCATATCAGTTTCAAAGTGACCTTCACTCTTTCAATCACTCATATTCACTCCTCTACAACCTATCAGGTCCTACATCTCATAGATATTCATATTTCTATCCCTATATCTAAATATTCTTGTAAATTCTCTACATACACTCTTCCATCTACTTTTGTTCACATAGAGTGGTTGAGGTTCTGACTCCCACATTGTAAATTGACATTTGTATATATGATGGTGTGAGTAAGCAATGGTTTATGTAACACTTTGAACATGTTGTCTATTCTCTCTCTATCTTTGACTCATCATTGTATGATTAAGTGTGCTCATGTCTGTCAATATTGGAAGATGCTGGAATCTATGTTTGTAGATCTTGGAAACCTGTGGAATTCTTTATGGGCCTACTTAATTTCCAACATTTGGTATCAGAGCTCCCAGACTCCCAAGTTACCAACATTTGATTTGAGAACAACTTCCAACATATGGCATATGACATACACACTTAATCTAGATGAATAGAGATTTGAGAATTAGACCATTCAGTCACATGTTTATTTATCAATGTGGAGTATGAAGTTGATGACTTGTTAGCAACCAAATACTTTGCAATAAGTATTGCATGAAGACCAAGACTTGATGAAGAGAATGCTACTTCAAATTCAAGGAAAAAGAATGGTTTGGAGAAGATGAAGGAACTAGATCAACATCAAATCACATGTATTAGTTTCTACTATCAGATTGTCATTTGCAGTTCATATCTTAGAAGAGCAGTTATGAAGAGATTTGAAGGATTCAAGAAGTGCTTTTAAACACTTTTATTACTTTGAAAGTTAAAGCATTAGCTACACCAAATCAGGTATCTAGAGGTTGTTCTTGATAGTTTTGATTGAAGATCTCTTTCATGGCAAGAAAGCTCATCTAAGAAGACAAATTTGGAGATTAGATATTTGTTTTCAGCCAATACAAGGTTGGAAGTCTTTGATCAGATTTTGTACCTAGAGAGGTAATTCAACACTCAACCAACTCAAGGAAAAGGTTGGTGAATTCAGTTATATTAGTCAAATTTGAAGCAGAGTATTGATTTAGAATATGAGGAGATGGTAAAACATGCTTCTATGTTCACTTCCTTTATATACCATGTTTGTTTTGTCTCTTACTCTTACCACTAGAGGAAGAGAGAAATTCATTTGAAAAAGTTAAGAGTGCTTGCTACTTAAAGATGAAGAAAACAAAAGGTATGGAAGAGAAGGTTTAAGATCAGGTGTAAAGATGCAAAAGAAGAAAGTCCAACAATTCCAAAGGGAAAGTAAGACTTCTTTTTTTTTTCTTATATTTTCCATATACTTTTTCTACTTTTATCCTCTACATCCAAAGACAAGTCCATGAGAACATCTTGTGTGAAGAAGATAGTTTAAAGAAGAAGCAGTTTCTTCTTTTGCATTATACTTGGTCATGTTTTAGTAGGTTTTGACAAAGAATTGCGTTGAGAGAAAGAAAAGCAACAGATATCTAAGACAACTTATATGTTTTGACTCATATGTGTATGAGTTATGTTTTAGTTGAAGCTTTTGAGCAGGCAGCCTATATGTTCCCTCAAAGGATTCTTGGAGTGTCAATTCAGAGCTACTTGGTATATGACAAATTCATAGAAGTATTTTTCTTCTTTACCTAACTCTTGAGGTAAAAGAGTATTTGTAGCAGATGTTGGAGATTTGGAGTGAGATTTTTATTTGGAAAAGTTACCTCATATTCAGTATATTGAGTATACTAAAAAAATTCAAAGTTTTTTCAAGAGGAAAATTCAAAAAATTCAGTATTTTCAAAAAAATTTAGAAAAATTAGTATTTTCAAAAA
The DNA here is from genome assembly GCA_020310875.1 of Ceratopteris richardii. NCBI lineage: Eukaryota > Viridiplantae > Streptophyta > Polypodiopsida > Polypodiales > Pteridaceae > Ceratopteris > Ceratopteris richardii. The sequence continues at coordinate 125,928,998 of CM035410.1, read as the reverse complement.
AAATCAGTATTTTCAAAACATTTCAAAAAATTCAATTTTTTTGATGTACCAGTCACATGGAGAATCTACTTTCTATGTTTGTCTTGACTTTTGGATACATGCTTGTATTCAAAAAGGTGTTCCATCAGATCCAATCACTTGATTGAGAAGTGGAGTTAGCCAAAAGAAAGTCAAGTCCACTTATGTTTCAGTAGAAGTTACAGATTCTTGGGAAGGATTTAGTTGAAGAAAAGTTTTACAACTTTATGTAAGAAGAATGGACACTTTGAGTCATTCAGGTACCAAATCAAACATTCAATCATGAAGGTTTGATGAGAGCAGATTCTACACAAGTATTTTGTTGAAGAGATCTATGATCTTGAATATCTTGAGTATTTTTGAGTCAGATGTCTATCCTTTACTTGTAAAGTTCTTAGCATTGGAAAAAGTAAGTCAAAGATTAAGATTATATCAGATTAGTGTTGCAGAGAAATGGAAGAGGATACTTGTTATGTTGCAGAAGATTATGAATCCTAAAGTGATGTCATCAAAGTTTTGTTATGATGTAATAGGATCAACTAACCTTATTCTAGATTATGGGAAGATAAGGAGTGGCAGTGAAAGCTATTGGCATCTGGAGTGCTAGTAAAAAGGGTTCAGATTATTTGTTTCAGACAGAGATATTGATGTTATGGAAGCAATGCTAAATCATTGAAGATTAGATTTATTGAAAAGAAGGAAGACGTTCCAGATTTCATAAAGTCTGATATACTTTGAAGAAGTTTGGATACTAGTGTTAAATCATCCAGGGGGTGAAGAAACATAAAGACTTATTTTTAGCCATATATGAAGAATGCAAAATCATACCTACAAGTATTCCTATATTTCCTTTATCAGTTTCTCTTTATGTTCTAAATTTTGAAGAAGAAGGAAGAAGGAGAATGTCTGGAGAAAGTTCCTGTTGGGTGTTCCTGTTTGAGAGAAAGTTTGAGTTCTATTACAGAGAAGCTTGATATTTCAGAGAGGTATGTTACTTATGAGGTGCACACATATATGAATATACCAAGCTTTGAAGGAAAGAGGTATGAAGGACTTACACATAGAACAAGGATGAAGACAAGATGACAACGTAAATATGAAACTTTGTTCAGACTCATGAGAGTTGAGTACAGTCAGAGATGAACTAGCTAGTGTTCATAATACACTAAGTTGTGAGTTGTCACAATATTGAAAGTATTCAAGTTCATAGAGCACACCTTTTTGAACTTTATTGGTATCAATCAAGGAGTAGCTCCACTTTTGTTCGATTTATTGTTGACACTTAATAGAGTCATAATGGTGGCCTATTCACAACAATTCTTTTTTTGCCAAGTCCATATTTACATACATTTGAAGAAGTCTTCTTCATAGGACTTCTTAAAGCCGACTCCAAGATATGTTTGTGAGGCCATTCATGATTCAATCTACATAGGGAAGTTTAGAGTTCTCACACCAATGGTATCAAAGCACATTTGACACACAAAGAGGACCAGAGGAAGCTATTGAAGACTTTGGAAGAAGAGGAGCTATTGATTTGAGTTCAAATGCAGATATACAACCAGAGGAGATCCTTCTAGTGAAAAATCAAGGCATCTATCACACCCGTCTTGATATGTTTGGAGTAGAGAGGTAAAGTTCTCAATCCACATCACTCTTCTTGCATCAAATATCCTTAAAGGAGTACATTATATTACACCATGGTAGAATCTAGCACCCATATTAAAATGCTAGATAAGAACAACATCAATCATGGAAGTTTAGGATGTGTAGCTTTCTCATGGGAAAGTGTTTAAGGGGAACTTGCTAGTTGAATAGATTCCAAGCCTAGATTTGGGGATAATCCAATTTTTGATCAATTGATGATCTTTTGAGAATGGAATGAGAGAGCAAGAGGGTTATCTTCATCCTATCTTAGGACATTAGTAATGCAATGATAGGGCATATTCACGACTTGTACAATTCAATGAAAGTGCGAGAAACCATAGAGAGGTTATACTCTACTTCAAAAAAGTCTAGAAATATCCCAAAGAAAAATGAACTCAATAATATGAGGAAGAGAACTAATAGCTTACTACATTTTGAAGATCAAAGAGGTGAGTGATGCATTGAAATCCATAGGTAATCACATAGATGATGATCACCTAGTTGCATACACATTAAATTGGACTTAATGATGATGAGAAGTGGAAGGCTTTCACCAATTCTCTATATGTTAGAGACAATCTTATTGACTTTGAGAAATTAGTGTCCTTGATGGTCACTATGGAGATGAACATTAGAGGATCAAAGCCAAAGGGTAATAAAACCCAAAAATTTTATGAAGGTAAAGGAAGAGAAAGAGGAAGGAATCAAGGAGGTGGTAGAGGAAGGCAATGAAGAGGAGCAAATGGAAACTCTGATAAGGAGCAAGGGAGCAAGTCCTCTTCATGAAGAGGAATAGACAAGTATAGAGGGAAGAGAGCAAGGGAAACTCATCATATGGAGGGCATGTTGGAAAACAATGTCACATTAGTCCAAATTCCTATTAGGGTAGAAACCCTAATTTTGGTACTTAAGTCATTTTTGGCATAAAATTTGGGTAAAATGTTTATGATCCTATCTTGAAGAGCTCGATGAGAGCTTTCTAATGGTATAGGACATTTAGTCATCAGAGATCAGATTTGGGAGAAAACCCTAATCCTAAGTTTTTGCTAATTTAGGGTTTGTACCTCATTTAAGATCTCTCAACTTATAGGTCATAAAAATATGTTCAAGTCATCCATCAGTGTTGGTGCAAACAAGCCTTAACACTTGGCTTTGGTTTGTGCCTTGAAGACTCAACATAAAGCTTGGACTATTGGAACCTTGGAAGATTAAAAGATTGGACCCTTGAATGATACATTCACAAGAATCAATAACCATATGAACCTAGTCTTATTGATTCTTATCTTTTATCTCATGTAAAAAGTCTATGTGACTTTATCAACAATGTAATCACACCTACTAGACTAGAGTCGTGGAAAAGTTAGATGATTTTTAGTTGAGGGAATATCTCCCTGAGTCTAGTGGAGAGAATCAAGGGAACTTTAATTTGAATTCAAATTCAAATTCATTCAAAAATTCCTATAAAAGAGCAATGTAAAAGTCGCGGGCACAGAGCTCATTTCCGGAGGCTAATCCAAGCAGATCATAGAGTGTGTGAGAGCTACTATTGAGCCTACACCTCTGAGTACCATTGGGCATCACTATACATGCCAATGGGAATGTACATTTGATAGATTCAATACATATACTCATAGTCATTATCTCTGTGTTTTCTCTGAGTGACTACCTCCAAGTCTGTCAACTTCAACAGGGCATATCTCAAGATCTACTGAACCAAATTGGATGATTCAAAGCTCATTGGAACCAGCTCAAAGCATTCTACAACACTACAAAGTTTCAAGTCATTATATTCAGCCAATTGGGAGAAATCACAGTCGAAGCAGACACTGGTATTTTTCTGTGTTGTTCCTGAAAAGTCGGGGGTGTCCCTGATTTTGCTAAAGATCATGCTCAGTGTATAGTTTGTTAATTGGAGTGATTTAACTTGCTAATGGTAGCTTGTTAAGTTAATTTAATACTTAAAGATCATGCTCAGTGTATAGTTTGTTAATTGGAGTGATTTAACTTGCTAATGGTAGCTTGTTAAGTTAATTTAATACTCCCAGAAGGAATTAAACCAATTGCAAGTGTGCTGGACACACTAAGCTTAGGACTGAGCAGGTATCAATACAGGAATAGAAAGTTTTTGGAGTTGTGAAGGTTCAAAATCATCTGTTTTGATTTGATCATTACTCAATCATTTTGTAAAGCACATATATAGTTTCTTGGTGTCATTTGGAAGCTCAAGGAGTCTCCTAACCATATTTGAAAAGAAAAGAGGGCAGGTGTGAAGCAGGTCTAGCAGCACCAACTTGATCTTCTGATTGTACCCAGCCATCACATCCAACAGTGGTATCAGAGCAAATAAGGTAATTATGGGTGATGGTTTCCCTTCCTTCATTGACAAATTGGATAGAAATAACTACCAGGCATGGTCATTAAGAATGAAGACTTATCTACAAGGGAGAAGCTTGTATGGATACATATCAGGAGATGAGGAGTTGCCCTCATTCAAAACCAGAGGCCTACCTACAAAGGATGAGCATGAGAGACTTAATCAATGGTGTGCTAAAGATGCTTTGGCAAGGTCATACCTCCTAAACTCTATCTCTGATTTCCTTCTACCTCATGTTAGGAACTGTAAGACTTCCCAAGAGACTTGGGAAACCTTGTCAACATATTTTTCATCAAGCACAAGAGCCAGAAAGAATCAGCTATGGATTGAGTTTACAACTCTCAGGAAGCAACCAAAACAATGTGTCTCAGACTTTGTCACCAAAGTCAAAGATATTGCAGATCAACTTGCAAGTGTTGGAGAAGAAATTGAAGAAGAGCAAATAGTTAGACAAGTGATAAATGGACTCAAAGCAGATGACAAGTGGGAGAGCTTTACCACTGCAATGGACTTGTACATGGACATCCAAGCACCTGATCTAACAACTCTGATTGGACAACTATTCACACATGAAGCAAAGATCACAAAGAATGGAGAGCAATCAAAAGGTAACAATCCCTCTGCCCTATATACAGATAAGAAGTCTAAAGACAAGGGTAAAAGTAAGAAAGTTGATGAAGAAGGATCCACCTCCCAAGCAAACTATGCAGGGAGAGGTAGATCATCTAGAGGTAGGGGCAGAGGAGGTAAGTCAGGTAGGGGGAGACCCTATAACCAATCTCCATGCAATATTTGTGGCTTGTCTAACCATACTACAGATGAATGCTACAAGAACTACAAGAATCAAAGAGGAAGAGGTCACCAAAGAGGAGGATACTCCCAAGGCAGAGGCAGATTCAATCAATCTCAGGGCTACCATGGCTACAACAATAATTACAACAATAACTACAACAATAGCTACAATCACAATGGCAATTATCAAGGAGGATACAGGAACAGAAAGGATTACAACAATTATGCAGAGGATCAAGATGATTCCTTGTTGATTATGAACATGACATCTAAATCAGGTATCAATGATGATCATTTGTTCTATATTGATTCAGGTTGCTCTAACCATGTAGCTGGGAATGTTGCCTTACTATCTGATTTGGAAGAACCTAAAGGCAAGCACCAAGTGCAGACAGGTGATGACACTAAACATTCAGTGGTTAAAGTAGGTAATGTCAAAACAAGTGATGGTAATCAGAATTTGCTAAGCAGAGTATTGTATGTTCCAACAATCACAAAGAATCTGATGAGTGTAGGTCAGATTGTTGAAAAAGGTCTACAGGTCAGGTTCACTCAACATGGTGCATATGTGGAGGATCCAAGACATGGATTCAGAAGGATAGCCAAGGGAGAGAAATCAGGTAGATTATTTACCTTTGAACTTGAGGATACTAAAAATATTGCCTTGTACAACTATAAGGACCAAACCCTATCAGAATTGGAGATGTGGCACAAGAGATTAGGTCACATTGGAGAGAGGACCATAAAACAAATGAGTAGAGATCAATGTGTGCTTGGGATACCTAATGTATCCAAGCAACACATGATATACAAGTGTGGGGCTTGTCAATTTGGTAAGTCACACAGATTGCCATATACCAAAAAAGGTTTCATGCATGAAGACTACTTGGAATTGGTGCATACAGATGTTTGGGGACCAAGCAAGGAGCCATCCATATCTGGATCAAGGTACTATGTATCTTTTATAGATGATTATAGCAGATGGACTATCTTGTACTTCATGAAACATAAAGATGAAGTATTTAATTGTTTCAAAAGATATCTTGCATTAGTTGAGAATCAAACAGGTAGACATTTGAAGAGACTAAGGTCAGATGGTGGTGGAGAATACTTCTCCAATGACTTTGAAGAATTCTTGCAGGAAAGAGGCATCAAGAGGGAGATTACCACAAGGTACTCACCTAAACAAAATGGGGTAGCTGAAAGGAGGAATAGACTCATTGTGGAGACAGCCAGGTCTATGCTTAATGAGAAAAAATTACCAAATTATCTTTGGGCAGAGAGTGTATCTACTGCCACATACTTAATCAATAGGTTGCCATCAAAGACACTTGATGGAATGACACCCTATGAGGCTTGGCATGGTAAGAGACCATCTCTGGATCATTGCAAGATCTTTGGGTGTGTTGCATATGTGCATATTCCCTCACAGGTAAGGGGAAAGCTAGATCCTAAGGCTGAAAAGTGTATCTTTATTGGTTATGATTTGAATCAGAAAGGATACAGGTTCTATAACCCCTCAAACAAAGGTTTCAAGGTAAGCAGAGATGTAATCTTTGATGAAAATGATTCATGGTATGATAATGAGTGCAGGAAAGTTAGCCTACCTTATGATATGGAAGAAGACTTTCCAAAGCTTGTCAGGCAAGAACCAACTCAGAATGAGGACACAAGTTCAGATGATGAAGACACCATCAACATTGAAGAATTCAAAGCTTGGAAATCCAAAGGGAAAATGAAGATGAAGCAACTTGAAGACAATCCAGAATCCTCAACTCAAGCTATGAGGAGATCTTCAAGAGAAAAGAAGAAACCAATTAGGTATGGGTATGATACTTCACTTGTAACCAAGCACTCTGTATATCTTGCAAAGGATATCTTAAGTGAAGAACCAGGTACATTTGAGGAAGCCATTACTAAACCAGAATGGAAGGAAGCAATGGATGAAGAAATGGAGGCTCTCAAGGAGAGTGATACTTGGGACTTGGTACCTAAGAAGGACTCCATGAAGGTGATAGGATCCAGATGGATCTACAAACTCAAGAGGAACTCAGATGGTACAATAAACAGGTATAAAGCTAGGTTGGTAGCTAAGGGTTTTGCACAAACCCAAGGCATTGATTATGAGGAGACATTTTCTCCTGTGGCCAAGATGCCAACTATCAGAATTATGGTGAGTGTAGCTGCATCCAAGAATTGGAACATGTACCAATTGGATGTAAAGAATGCATTCTTGAATGGATGGATATCTGAAGAGGTCTACATGTCACAACCACCTGGCTATGAGGATCCCAATAAGGTAAATCATGTTTGCAAATTGAAGAAGGCTCTGTATGGATTGAAACAGGCACCTAGAGCATGGAACTATAGGTTGACAACCTATCTCTTGGATCAAGGATTTGTGATGAGTAAAGCAGATACTTCATTGTTTATAAAGAAGAACAATTCAGAGGTAATATACTTGTGTGTCTATGTTGATGACATCATTATTACAGGAAATGATGTTCAAGGAATTCGACACATCAAAGGTCAAATGATGAAGGAATTCAAGATAAATGATCTTGGATTATTGAAGTACTTCCTAGGGCTTGAATTGGTCTACACAAACTCAGGTATATTCATTACCCAGAAGAAGTACATTCAGGACATGGTCAAGAAGTTTAATTTGCAGGAAGCTAAAGTCTCAAACATTCCTATGGAGGTCAACCACAAACTCAGTGCACATGAAGGAGAAGAACTCAAGGATATTACAGGTTACCAAAGTTTGGTAGGTAGTCTCAATTATGCTACCTTAACCAGGATTGATATATCATATGGTGTTAGTGTACTTAGCCAATTTATGCATAAGCCAAGAGTACCACATTTGGAGGCAGCCAAGAAGATAGTAAAGTACCTAAAGGGAACACAAAATCATGGTTTGTATTATCCATATTCATCAGACATTGATATCAAGGTATACTCAGATGCACATTGGGCAGGTTGCAAGGATGACAGGAGAAGTACATCTGGTTACATATGTTTTGCAGGTGATAAACCAATTTCTTGGTCATCCAAGAAACAACCCACAGTAGCCCTATCATCTACTGAGGCAGAGTACAGAGGGCTAGCCAATGCCACTCAAGAAGCCATATGGTTGAAGCTACTATACTCAGAATTGGGTCTATATACAAGGCCACCTATCATATTTGGAGATAACACAAGTTCACTTCACCTAGCAGCTAATCCTGTGTATCATGCTAGGACAAAACACATAGAGGTGCATTACCACTATGTGAGGGAGAAATTACTTAGCAAGGAAATCCAATTATCATATGTGTCCACTAATATTCAATGTGCAGATTTGCTTACAAAATCTTTGGATGGAAGCAAGCTATGCAAGTTTAAATCCATGATTGGATTACAGGATATCATTGAAGACTAAAGATGAAGACTCAAGCAAGTGTTTGGCTTGAGGGGGAGCTGTTGGTGCAAACAAGCCTTAACACTTGGCTTTGGTTTGTGCCTTGAAGACTCAACATAAAGCTTGGACTATTGGAACCTTAGAAGATTAAAAGATTGGACCCTTGAATGATACATTCACAAGAATCAATAACCATATGAACCTAGTCTTATTGATTCTTATCTTTTATCTCATGTAAAAAGTCTATGTGACTTTATCAACAATGTAATCACACCTACTAGACTAGAGTCGTGGAAAAGTTAGATGATTTTTAGTTGAGGGAATATCTCCCTGAGTCTAGTGGAGAGAATCAAGGGAACTTTAATTTGAATTCAAATTCAAATTCATTCAAAAATTCCTATAAAAGAGCAATGTAAAAGTCGCGGGCACAGAGCTCATTTCCGGAGGCTAATCCAAGCAGATCATAGAGTGTGTGAGAGCTACTATTGAGCCTACACCTCTGAGTACCATTGGGCATCACTATACATGCCAATGGGAATGTACATTTGATAGATTCAATACATATACTCATAGTCATTATCTCTGTGTTTTCTCTGAGTGACTACCTCCAAGTCTGTCAACTTCAACAGGGCATATCTCAAGATCTACTGAACCAAATTGGATGATTCAAAGCTCATTGGAACCAGCTCAAAGCATTATACAACACTACAAAATTTCAAGTCATTATATTCAGCCAATTGGGAGAAATCACAGTCGAAGCAGACACTGGTATTTTTATGTGTTGTTCCTGAAAAGTCGGGGGTGTCCCTGATTTTGCTAAAGATCATGCTCAGTGTATAGTTTGTTAATTGGAGTGATTTAACTTGCTAATGGTAGCTTGTTAAGTTAATTTAATACTCCCAGAAGGAATTAAACCAATTGCAAGTGTGCTGGACACACTAAGCTTAGGACTGAGCAGGTATCAATACAGGAATAGAAAGTTTTTGGAGTTGTGAAGGTTCAAAATCATCTGTTTTGATTTGATCATTACTCAATCATTTTGTAAAGCACATATATAGTTTCTTGGTGTCATTTGGAAGCTCAAGGAGTCTCCTAACCATATTTGAAAAGAAAAGAGGGCAGGTGTGAAGCAGGTCTAGCAGCACCAACTTGATCTTCTGATTGTACCCAGCCATCACATCCAACAATCAGGTGGTCAAGTTGAATAAAAAGCTTGTTAAAAACAATTTTTAGTGATAGCTAAAAAGCTATGCACAATAAAGCTGATTTTGGTGATCAATTTTAAAACAATTAGTGATCCAGCTTTAATAGGGCAACGATAAGCTTTTTCTTAGGATTAGCTTTATTTTAGAGAAGCTTTTCGCATGGGAGTTAAAGGCCTATATAAACAGGGCTTATGGCCACTTGGAGATATCCAACACCATCGTTTAGTTGTTCTTCGAGGTGGTTGTGCTAATGCACACATGGGGCAGCCATGGTGCACATATGGGGTAGCTATGGAGCTATCTTGAAGCACATAAGGAGCAGCCATGGAATTCTTCTTGGAGAAGAGTGTGCTCAGACTCTTGTTTATGGAGAAGACTTACTTATCAGCAGATTGGTGGTGTGGATCATCCATCTACATGATGTATTTGGAGATTGCCTTCTACATGAAGATTATGGAGTACTTCAAAGACATTGGATGGAGCTTAACATAAGATTGCATCTTATGTTAACTATTCAGGTACATATTCTCTTTATGCACACATGTACTACTTGGAGCTTATGGAGTCGGTGGCATCCATATCAGGAGGAGTCCTATTCGGCATACATGGAGGCAATGGCATCCATAAAGGAGAATCAGTACATGCATGCTATATGCATGAGATGAGGTGCTAGAGAAGGTGTTTCCACATGAGTATGAGGATTTTTGTCAGCAACATGTTAGCATTCTATGCTAATTCTGTAAGTATGTGATCTATCACACATACATCTAATTTGGGGTCTTTCATAGCCTAAAATCAGATTAGGGTTTGCTGCATATCAGTTTCAAAGTGACCTTCACTCTTTCAATCACTCATATTCACTCCTCTACAACCTATCAGGTCCTACATCTCATAGATATTCATATTTCTATCCCTATATCTAAATATTCTTGTAAATTCTGTACATACACTCTTCCATCTACTTTTGTTCACATAGAGTGGTTGAGGTTCTGACTCCCACATTGTAAATTGACATTTGTATATATGATGGTGTGAGTAAGCAATGGTTTATGTAACACTTTGAACATGTTGTCTATTCTCTCTCTATCTTTGACTCATCATTGTATGATTAAGTGTGCTCATGTCTGTCAATATTGGAAGATGCTAGAATCTATGTTTGTAGATCTTGGAAACCTGTGGAATTCTTTATGGGCCTACTTAATTTCCAACATTTGGTATCAGAGCTCCCAGACTCCCAAGTTACCAACATTTGATTTGAGAACAACTTCCAACATATGGCATATGACATACACACTTAATCTAGATGAATAGAGATTTGAGAATTAGACAATTCAGTCACATGTTTATTTATCAATGTGGAGTATGAAGTTGATGACTTGTTAGCAACCAAATACTTTGCAATAAGTATTGCATGAAGACCAAGACTTGATGAAGAGAATGCTACTTCAAATTCAAGGAAAAAGAATGGTTTGGAGAAGATGAAGGAACTAGATCAACATCAAATCACATGTATTAGTTTCTACTATCAGATTGTCATTTGCAGTTCATATCTTAGAAGAGCAGTTATGAAGAGATTTGAAGGATTCAAGAAGTGCTTTTAAACACTTTTATTACTTTGAAAGTTAAAGCATTAGCTACACCAAATCAGGTATCTAGAGGTTGTTCTTGATAGTTTTGATTGAAGATCTCTTTCATGGCAAGAAAGCTCATCTAAGAAGACAAATTTGGAGATTAGATATTTGTTTTCAGCCAATACAAGGTTGGAAGTCTTTGATCAGATTTTGTACCTAGAGAGGTAATTCAACACTCAACCAACTCAAGGAAAAGGTTGGTGAATTCAGTTATATTAGTCAAATTTGAAGCAGAGTATTGATTTAGAATATGAGGAGATGGTAAAACATGCTTCTATGTTCACTTCCTTTATATACCATGTTTGTTTTGTCTCTTACTCTTACCACTAGAGGAAGAGAGAAATTCATTTGAAAAAGTTAAGAGTGCTTGCTACTTAAAGATGAAGAAAACAAAAGGTATGGAAGAGAAGGTTTAAGATATTGACATCATCAGGTGTAAAGATGCAAAAGAAGAAAGTCCAACAATTCCAAAGGGAAAGTAAGACTTCTTTTTTTTTTCTTATATTTTCCATATACTTTTTCTACTTTTATCCTCTACATCCAAAGACAAGTCCATGAGAACATCTTGTGTGAAGAAGATAGTTTAAAGAAGAAGCAGTTTCTTCTTTTGCATTATACTTGGTCATGTTTTAGTAGGTTTTGACAAAGAATTGCGTTGAGAGAAAGAAAAGCAACAGATATCTAAGACAACTTATATGTTTTGACTCACATGTGTATGAGTTATGTTTTAGTTGAAGCTTTTGAGCAGGCAGCCTATATGTTCCCTCAAAGGATTCTTGGAGTGTCAATTCAGAGCTACTTGGTATATGACAAATTCAGAGAAGTATTTTTCTTCTTTACCTAACTCTTGAGGTAAAAGAGTATTTGTAGCAGATGTTGGAGATTTGGAGTGAGATTTTTATTTGGAAAAGTTACCTCATATTCAGTATATTGAGTATACTAAAAAAATTCAAAGTTTTTTCAAGAGGAAAATTCAAAAAATTCAGTATTTTCAGAAAAATTTAGAAAAATTAGTATTTTCAAAAAAATTCAGTATTTTCAAAACATTTCAAAAAATTCAATTTTTTTGATGTACCAGTCACATGGAGAATCTACTTTCTATGTTTGTCTTGACTTTTGGATACATGCTTGTATTCAAAAAGGTGTTCCATCAGATCCAATCACTTGATTGAGAAGTGGAGTTAGCCAAAAGAAAGTCAAGTCCACTTATGTTTCAGTAGAAGTTACAGATTCTTGGGAAGGATTTAGTTGAAGAAAAGTTTTACAACTTTATGTAAGAAGAATGGACACTTTGAGTCATTCAGGTACCAAATCAAACATTCAATCATGAAGGTTTGATGAGAGCAGATTCTACACAAGTATTTTGTTGAAGAGATCTATGATCTTGAATATCTTGAGTATTTTTGAGTCAGATGTCTATCCTTTACTTGTAAAGTTCTTAGCATTGGAAAAAGTAAGTCAAAGATTAAGATTATATCAGATTAGTGTTGCAGAGAAATGGAAGAGGATACTTGTTATGTTGCAGAAGATTATGAATCCTAAAGTGATGTCATCAAAGTTTTGTTATGATGTAATAGGATCAACTAACCTTATTCTAGATTATGGGAAGATGAGGAGTGGCAGTGAAAGCTATTGGCATCTGGAGTGCTAGTAAAAAGGGTTCAGATTATTTGTTTCAGACAGAGATATTGATGTTATGGAAGCAATGCTAAATCATTGAAGATTAGATTTATTGAAAAGAAGGAAGACGTTCCAGATTTCATAAAGTCTGATATACTTTGAAGAAGTTTGGATACTAGTGTTAAATCATCCAGGGGGTGAAGAAACATAAAGACTTATTTTTAGCCATATATGAAGAATGCAAAATCATACCTACAAGTATTCCTATATTTCCTTTATCAGTTTCTCTTTATGTTCTAAATTTTGAAGAAGAAGGAAGAAGGAGAATGTCTGGAGAAAGTTCCTGTTGGGTGTTCCTGTTTGAGAGAAAGTTTGAGTTCTATTACAGAGAAGCTTGATATTTCAGAGAGGTATGTTACTTATGAGGTGCACACATATATGAATATACCAAACTTTGAAGGAAAGAGGTATGAAGGACTTACACATAGAACAAGGATGAAGACAAGATGACAACGTAAATATGAAACTTTGTTCAGACTCATGAGAGTTGAGTACAGTCAGAGATGAACTAGCTAGTGTTCATAATACACTAAGTTGTGAGTTGTCAGTCACAAGTCCCAAGATTCAGTTCCTGATAATGTTTAGTGTATTTACATGAAATGGAAAAAGTATGTTGAGAAACCTTTCTTAAGGTAAATACAAATATGTGGATCTTAGTGTATTCTTACAAGTTTGAGAAGACAGGAGATAGCAGATTCAGAGTCAATTCATGCTACATATGTTGTCAAGCACTGATTGCTTGATGTATGCTAACACTATTGGATATCTAGTTTGCATATTTTCTCAAGCATTATGGTTCATATTCAAAAAATTCAGATTTTTGAAGTTTGAAGAAGTTCAAATTCAGTTTTGAAGAAGACTTTTGAAGATAAAGCTTGAAGGTCAATTATGAAGGACAAGTTTGAAGCTTATATCAGTTTGCAAATGAATGAAGTTGCATATCCAATTCAGTTTGTACCAATATGACACTGTAGGGGGGCTTGTTGGAAAACACTATCACATTAGTCCAAATTCTAATTAGGGTAAAAACCCTAATTTTGGTACTTGGTCATTTTTGGCACAAAATTTGGGTAAAATGTATATGATTCTATCTTGAAGAGCTTGATGAGAGCTTTCTAATGGTATAGGACATTCAATCATCAGATATCAGATTTGGGAGAAAACCCTAACCCTTATTTCCTGTTGACTTAGGGTTTGTAACTCATTTAAGAGCTCTCAGCTTATAGGTGTTGAGGATAGAAGAATCTTGAGGATAAATAGTTAATCTGAAGTCTGAAAGTCTACTAACTCACATATTACTCAATCGGATGTTGCTGAGTTAGAAACTTGCTGAATTTGTATTTTCTTGCTCGAATTTTAATAGACAGTTATCTTTTTGTTAGGCACTGATGTCGCAATAAAGAGAGTAGTTGTATTTCGTTCACAAGAAGGGGGTTAGGAAGGGGAAGAAGCATCTCCAAGAGGGAGAGTGAAAGAAACCAGAAGAGGCAAGAAGAAATCTTGCCAAGAAAAAAAAGAGAAAGAAGCATCCTCAGAGAGAACAGTGCCATAAGAGAAAGAGACTCCATTCTCCTAATGGTGCAAGATCATGGTGAAACAAAAATGACAAAATCTTGATTTCAGAGGCATATTTACCTATTTTGTAATGTATTTTCTAATAATCAGAAGTTTTAATGAACTTTTCTGTCATGTAATACCTGATGTAGAAGAGCTCTAATGGAGTAATTTACTCATGTACATTCAGCGCAAGAATGAATCCTTGTTTATTTGAGTCATGTTCGTTGAAGAGAGATTTTGTCACAGTGTAAGAGTGCTAAATCTGAAATTTGTTGGAAGCATATTCTTTGTGTGAAGTAGATCAGTGCTAAAGTTTGATTGTTCATGAACAAGTAGAGTTGTGTTGTATGCGAACCCCTACACATTTGGCGATCCTACTGTGTTGCTAATGAAGTAAGAAATGCATGAAGGAAAGAAGGAAATGATTCGGTAAAGTGTATTTTACAAGAGCGCAGGCAAAGGCAGCTAATGTGGAGTCATCCTCAGAATTCTACGATTGGTACGAAGCCCAGGAGGAAGCTAATCTGGAAACAGAAGAGGAACAGGGAGAAACAAGTGCAACAGAGGTAAGGTTAGTGGGCGGTATACTTGGAGCGCTATTCCTAACAGAAGCAACTGTAGGAGTAAGAAGACAACTCCAGTTCGACCCACTTGCAGGGGTGACTGGTCAAAGAACTAGGCGTACACCTCAACCATAGCCAATGGCGCAACCACCTCCGAATCCCAAAGTCAAAGTAGCTCATTTTAGAGGAGTCTCTAAAGAAGATGCTGATTGCCATGTGGCTCAATTTGAGATAAAATGGACAACTAATGGATACTCAACTATATATGGTGATGACATTAAACTTCAGCAATTTGCTGCCACCTTGGAAGGACGAGCAATGAGTTGGTTCAGTCAATATGGTATTGCTCATTTTGCTACATATGATGCATTAAAAATAGCATTTTTGCAATGATTTAGAAAAGAGAAGGCTCCTTTCGATGTGTTACGAAAATTGAGAGCTATTAGGCAAAAAACCATGTTAGTGGAAGATTATGCTCAAAAATTCAGAACCTTAATGGAATGATTGCAAGGTAATGAAAGACCTACTGATGAGATGTTGGCAGGTTATTTTATAAAAGGATTATGAAGTACCATTAGACATGCAGTTGCAAGTGTGGATATTGCGAATGGCTTTGATGTATTAGTGTTAGCAGCTGCACGCGTGGAAAGAAGATTTGGATGGGCTAAAAAGCTACATTTTGATTCTAATTCAGAGGCTGACTTTGATTCAGAATTGGAGTCAGACAAAGGTTCAACTTATTCTAACTCCGATACCCAAGATGAAGAAGTAGTAGGGAGCAAGCATCGCAAGCATAAGGCTAAGCAACTTAAAGAGGAAGCATGGATTAGTAAGTTAAAAAGACATGCATATTCCATTGTAGCTCCAAAAGAAAGGAGATTTCGTGATATTTGTGATAAAGAAGGACATACAACAAACCAATGTTGGTACAACCCCAAGAATAGAGGGCAAAGTTCACGGCAAGAGAATAGGAATAATATTGATATGGCAGCCAATCAGACTATGCCTATGCAAGGGAGAGGCAATTTTCAGAGGCAGTAGCAAGCAAGACCTCTATGGGGAGATCAGGGGAATCAGCAAGGACATAACCAGCAAGGGCATCAACAGGTGTGACCACAAAGAGTGATGCCTTGTGGATATTGTTCAGCGAATGATCATTGGATAGGACCTAATTGTCCATTATGGGTAAAGCATAGAGAAGAAAGGGGCATACCAGTAATTCGGTATAATTAGCCTAATCAACAGGGACAACAACTACAACAGGGACATCATGCTTCTCAAGCCAATTCTATAGTTATTGAGTTACCAGAACCGGAGTGTCGAAAGGAGACAACTCTTAGTACATCGCAAATGGTAAATGCAAAGCATGACTCTTAGTGGTGCTGTGATTGTAAGCAGTGTGGGAAAGGAAAAGAAGTGGAAGTGTTGGCGGTCACAAGGTCCAAGAACAAAGGTCCTATTAATTGGCAAAAACAACGACAGGTTAGGGACAAAGTGCAAAAACAGGTTCAACAAGAGCAGCATAAACAGGTGAAATTTATAGATCCGACCGAGGAAGAGCAGGATGTAGGCATAGTACCATCAATAACAATCGAAAACAAGAATCCAATCAAGCAAGATGCTGATAAAGATTGGTTTGAGGTAATCATTAACTCACCATTACAGTTGTCTTTAGACCAATTATTATCCTTGGTACTAGCGCTTTGGGAGAAATTATTGAAGAAGTTGATTGGTCAGCATTCAGAGCCAGCACTTAGGTCGGTACCCTCAACATCAGCCAATAATATTGATCCAACGGATGTAGATTTTGTTGTGCTAGTACTTCAGGTATAGTATGGGCAAAGACAATTTGATGAAGTGTTGCTTGATGGGGGCTCAGGAGTGAATATATTACCTGAGCATATTTTTAAAGAAATGGGAGAAGGGGCATTGGCTCCAGCACTCTTTCAAGTGAAGATGGCAGATCAAACTCGAGTTCAGCCTGTTGGCATTCTGAAGCAGCAGCAGCAGATCATTATTTTTGGAATGTCATTTATGGTAAATTTTGTGGTCATTAGGATGTTTGAGTTAGCTTATCCATATGAAATGTTGTTAGGAAGACCTTAGTTCAGGGTTGCTAAAGTCAAGCAAGATTGGGGTCTAAATGTGGTAATGATCATAAAAGAGAAAAAGCAGGTGACAATCCCTATGCAAGGAGGAAGGAATATGTCGGTGCAGGATAAACCACTTATGGCTCAGACTATTAATTTGGCGGATGAGTTAGAAGATGATGAAGAGGAAAAATTTTTGCAAGCAAATCCAACGATAGTAGCAGTATTGGAGGTTGATGTCGCAAGAGTATTGAGTAAGGACGATCCGATTGTGCACAAAGTAGATGGGCCAATTCTAGGTGAAGAGGTTGAAGGAGTACAAATACAAAGTATGTTTGAGAAAAGTATGGCAACTCCAGTGCAGCAGAAGTTAGAACAATAGGAAAAAGAAGTAATAAGTCTGGCTGAACGGATATATGACCAGAAGTATGCATGTTTGGCAAGGGTAAAGGAGGAAGAGCTTCAGGAAATCAATTTAGGGATCGAAATTGAACCTAAGATGGTGAGAATCAGTAAAGCAGTCGATGGTCAGTTTATGGAGGATCTTATTTGTTTGTTGAAAGAGTATGTAGAAATATTTGCATGGGATTATTATCAGGTAAAGGGCATAGATCCGAATTTGCATCAACATCGGATTAATTTGAAGATGGATGCAGTGCCGATTGTGCAGCAGCGGTATAGGATGAATCCAAATTTTGCTAAACAAGTGAAAGAAGAAATTGATAAAATATTGGCTGTTGGATTTATTAAACCTGTTATTCAAGTGACTTGGATTTCTCCTATTATTATAGTCCCCAAAAAGAATGGGAAACTCAGAATTTGCGTGGATTATAGAAAGTTAAATGCGGCAACAATTACTAATCCTTTTCCTATGCCGTTTTGTCATATTTGACGCAATAGCAGGACATGAAATGTACAGTTTCTTGGATGGGTTTTCAGGGTACAATCAAATTAGTGTGGCTGAAGAGGATCAGCATAAAATAACATTTATTATAGAATTTGGTGCTTACGTATTCACAATTATGAGTTTTGGGTTGAAGAATGGACCACCATCATTTAATTATGTGGCACATAAAGTGTTCGAACCTTACCTACAAGAGTTTATCCAGGTGTTTGTGGATGATTTCTCGGTCTTTGGTAAGAAGGTTCATCATTTGCAGCATCTGAAATTATGTTTTGACAGATGTCGATAGTTTAGGATGGTGTTAGATCCGTTTAAAAGTGTAATTGCAGTCAAAAGTGGTATTTTATTGGGACATGTCATTTCTAAACAAGGCATGGCCATAGATGTTAAAAAGATTTAAGCTATTAGGATGGCAAAGGCACCTACGAATGTGAAGGAAATAATGCGGTTCATGGGTCAGATTAAGTGGCACTCCAGATACTTATGATATTAGGCTAATATCTCTTTACCACTTACACATTTGACAAAAAAGGATGTTCCATTCGTATGGGTGGATGCTCAAGAAAAAGCGTTTCAACTCTTGAAGAAGATGGTGTCTATGGCACCAATTTTGCAACCACCAGATTGGTCATTGCCTTTCCACATATTTGTTGATGCATGTGATGTGGCTGTTGGAGTAGTTTTGATGCAGCAAAAGGAGAAAGGATGGTATAGACCAATGTATTATGCTAGTAGGGTATTGTGTTCAACCGAAAGGAATTATCCGGTGACTGAAAGGGAAGCTTTAGCAATGGTATATTCTCTTAGCAAGTTTCGACATTATTTGTTGGGAAATAAAGTGGTTTTTCATGTGGATCACCAGGCTTTGATATATTTGATTAAGAAGCCTTTGTTGACAGGAAGACTAGCCAGGTGGACGCTTTTATTGCAAGAGTTTAATTTTGTGATTATTCATACTCTAGGCAAAGAGCATGCAATGGCTGACTATTCCAGTCGGTTGGAATCAGGAGGGGCACCTTCAGGTGTCAATGATGAATTCCCTGATGCGAAATCATTTAATGCACAGGTTGTTGAACCAGATTCTTGGTATGATCAGTTATTGGTATTTTTAACAGATGTGCCATTACCACAACATAATTCACCTGATCAGAGAAAGAAATTTGCACTTAAAAGCAGACCGTATTTGATCATAGCCGGTGCATTATATAAAAAAGGGGTGGATCAGGTTATTAGGAGGTGTGTACTAGAATTTGAGCAACCAGCAGTGTTACAAGAGGCACATTCAGGTCTAGCAGGAGGTCATTTCTCTGGGGACATTACAAATATCTTCTGCAGTTGGAAGAGGATCGTTTGGTAAGTGCGTACATTACTGAGGTAATTCAAAGATGAAGACAAGCTTGGGTGAATCAGAATGTGAAGTTTAAGTTGTTTAAAGAAGGAGATTGGGTAATGGTGTATAATTCTAATCTAGGACCACATCCGAGAAAGCTCACATTGAGATATCAAGGTCCATATCAGATTGTGCAAGATTTAGGGCAAGGAACTTTTCTATTGGCAGATGTATTTTGCACAAGAATGGAAAAACCAATCAATGGATTCTGGCTAAAGAAATTTCAAGGGAAACCGCCACATTTGGATTGGTTATCTTCTAATGTAGTGCAAGTAATGGTTAAGTCTGAAAATCATATTACTAACATGTCTGATCACCGGAGCAAGAAGGCTTATTTATCTGCATTTTCATCCTTGGTGACATGTTTCCTTGATTTTTGTTGGTCGAAAATGGCATTAAGCGCGTTCTTATGAATCCATTGGGGGATAGGTTATAATCAGAGGCTCACATTTTTGTTAGCAATTATTCATCAGCATACAACAAAGAAGGGAGTGTTGGTGAATCAGACTGGAGTATTAGAGGAATATTCAGAAGCAGTAAGAGATGTAACTCAAGGCGCATGGACATTGATGATAGCAAGCAGCCAACAACATCATGGATCTGTGTTCCTGGGTGGACATGTAGATAACGGAGGATACCAGTTTTATTGTCCGTTGGAGAGTACAGTTCACCTGAACAAGGTAAGAGGAAGCAAGATTCACGTTCCGTTGGACTCTTAGGTTAAATTAGTTATTTGTGTGAGTGTTAAGCAACAAGTTGTATGGTGTCAGAAGGTTTTGTGGGAGCTTGTATGGTGGTGGATCAAAAAATGCAATGTGAAGGGGAGGAGATCTCAGTTAATTATTCTCGATTCGGGCATGAGCCTTAATGCGAATAACTGCACGTGTAGAATAACTTTTACTCATGGCATAGAAATGTGTGTAAAGATGCGCCTAATGATTTTTAAGATAACTTATGCCCAAACATTATTTAGTTGCATGTGTTTGCACGTGATCCAGTACGTGAAGTTCTCAGCTCAGTGGCGATTTGAAAGTTCACACTGCTTGTACCTACATTTTTCGTTTTATTTCATGGCTCCAAAGGTGATGTTGGTCGCAAGTTCTAGTGTGTCGTTGCAGGAGACAACGGTGATGTGGGGGTGTTGTAAAGGACGAGAAGCAGTGTCGTGTAAGGAGGATACGACAACAGAGGAGAGTGACAGCCTACTTCATGCTGAGGTGGAGGAGATTTCAACACCATCCACAGCAATGAAGTTTATGCAGACCCTCATGGATCCGTTTATGGATTTCAAGGTAGAGATTGATATACATTCTCCTATTAATGCGGCTTGGCTCCACAAGATACGTTTACTACAGTTTGCAGCGTTGCCGTGGGCACAATGGCGATGCAATTACTATGCCAAAAGTCAGCTCGAGATTCTTAAGAAGATGAAAGGACAGTTGACATTACAGGTAAAGTTTTTGCCTGAGTTAGTGGCAGAGGTGTTTAGAATACCAATATATAAGGATGTGGTTATTCCACAATGTTCAAAGAAGTCAGTGAGAAAAGAATTTGGCACAAGAGAAGGTGGAAGATAATATTATATGATGAAAAACGCAGGATATGCACGTCGAGAGCAGCTAAAGTGGTATTTAGAAAGATTATGTTTTATTATTAAGTATGACTACATGTCAAGAGAGAATTTTGCACCATTAGCTCATGCTGAATCAAATGGTACGGTAAGTTGGGCTCACTGGCTATACGAGCACATGCATGGTGAAATTTTTATGGGAGATAGGCGCAAAACATCGTTGAACAATCATATGTCAGTGTATCTGGCATCACTTTTTCAGTTTGTACAACAGACAGATAATCAGGGGTTGCCAAGTACTAAGGAAACCAAAATTCTAGGTGATGAGTCAGGACTTCGGGGTCAAGAGCAGGTAATGAAGAAAGAAGTGGAAGGATCGCTGGAGATGTGTACGGATTTGCTGAAGGCGGGATATACGGCTCAAGAATTGGAACGAGTTATGCAAACACTTTAGACTGATTATGAAAATTAGATGCTAAATGATGATAGGTTGTTGCAGGTTCCGAATAGTGCGGAGGAGCCAAAAGTAATAGGTAAGGTATTTAAACTATCTAAAAAGAGAAAGTTAGAAGTGCAGTTGTAGGCAATGGAGAATAAACTAGGGGAAGAGGTTAAGCAACAATCAATATTGCGAATAGGTTTTGATGTATCGAGTATGAAGGAGAAAATGCAAGAAATTTTTGTTTTTCTTGACTGGCAAGAGGAACAATTGAAAAAGTATGAACAAGCTAAAGAGTCTGTTAATATACAAAGTTATCAATTCTTACAGAAGCAGGTGCAACTACTTCAGGAAGAGGTAAACAAGAAAACATAGGTGTTGAAGGAATACAGTCAACAAAGTAAAATGCAGCAGGTTATGAAGTTGTCAAAAGTGAAGCGGTCATTACAGGAGTTTGATGAGTGGAAGAGCATTATACAGGAAAAAATTGAAAACGAGATGAATGGGTTTTCTACACTGAATGCTAATTTGCAGACAGAAGTCGTAGTACTTAGATCTCGGATGGAAGCATTATTGTCACTAGAGAAACAAACATTAGAAAATGAGGACGTGGAGTTTGATGTAGTTTTAATGTCAGAGCCGGATGTTGGAGTACTGAAGCAGCATGTGCAGAGATATGTTCAAGACATATGGAAGATGGTTCAAGGTCATTTGCAAAGTCTGTGTAGAAATCAGATTGACAAGGTACAAAACTATTTTGTTTCAAAGCATGAGAAGGATTTACTGCATATGGTTGAAGAATATCAGAAGCTGATTGATGAGCATGTGCAAACAATCAAAGAACTGCAAGAGCAATTGTTCAAAGAGATTTGGAGCAGAAAGTGGATGCAATAGTTGAGCAACAACAATTAGTTGATTCAATGGAACTACAGGAAGCGCAGAAAGGTACTAAGGAGGATGTGAAAGTGCTGCAGAATCAACAAGTTGGAACAGAGGAAGCTAACAATCCTAAACAATCGATGGAAATAATATTGTACGATCAAGGGATTGTAAATTCGGGTCAGATTTTTTGAAAAATCCCCCACCGGGCTATGCTAGGTGTTGAGGATAGAAGAATCTTGAGGATAAATAGTTAATTTGAATTCTGAAAGTTTGCTAACTCAGATATTACTCAATCAGATGTTGATGAGTCAGAAATTTTCTGAATTTGTATTTTCTTGCTTGGATTTTAATAGACAATTATCTTTTTGTTAGGCCCTGATGTCGTAATAAAGAGAGTAGTTGTATTTCATTCACAAGAAGGGGGTTAGGAAGGGGAAGAAGCGTCAATTTTAAAACAATTAGCGATCCAACTTTAATATCTAGCCATCCAGCTTTTTGATAAAAATCAGCTTTATTTGTGAGATTTTTTTCGCAAGGAGTTAAAGGCCTATATAAACAGGGCTTATGGCCACTTGGAGATATCCAACACCATCGTTTGGTTGTTCTTGGAGGTGGTTGTGCTAATGCACACATGGGGCAGCCATGGTGCACATATGGAGCAACTATGGAGCTATCTTGAAGCACATAAGGGGCAGTCATGGAGTTCTTCTTGAAGAAGAGTGTGCTCACACTCTTGTTTATGGAGGAGACTTACTTATCAGCAGATTGGTGGTGTGGATGTATTTAGAGATTGTCTTCTACATGAAGATTATGGAGTACTTCAAGGACATTGGATGATCCGAATAATCAATGCAACATCAATAACTTTACAAGTGTAATAAGGGTTGCTTATTTAGATTTTTCTTACTTGGATTGCGTTCTCTTGATCTTCATTGGTTGGATTTTACGCAAATTGGTTTCGCTTTACTTAAGTGGGTTTCAAATAAAGGTTTGTGTTTTGTGGTTCTTTGAGTCAGATTCTATGTAGTTGGATTTCAAATCACCCTAGTAGAATTAATTGGAGTGTGGTTGCTCGGATGTTGCTTGATTGGATTGTATTGGTCCGGATCTTGGTTAGTCAAAAAATACCAGTGAAATAGTGTTTTCAATGATGATCTCGAAGGGCGGGCAAAACTTGAATTAGTATTTGGATTTCAGTTACAACTATTTAAATCATGGCTATGTTAGGTTATGCATTTAGATAGTCCCATCGTACAAACAAGTTGGGTTGCGCGAGTGCGTTCTCATTTTACTCACATACTTTTTGTGTGGGTCAGTATGCCTAAAAACAAGTCGGCAAGCTTAACAACAATTCTTCAATCCGACTCTATTACAGAGATGAGGGGCCGATCGAGGAAGAAAGAGAGTGTTGTGCGGAAGGAAGATACATTGACTGAGGAGCATGATAGTTCTATGCAAGAAGAAGAAGGGGAGCAGATGCCGTTATCTGCAAGTAAATTGGCTTAGTCATTAATAGATCCTTATATAGATTTCAAGCTGGATCTAGATACCAATACACTAGTGAATGCAGCATGGTTATAACATATAGCTTTGTTTTCTTTTGCAACATTACCTTGGGAGTATTGAAAATCCAACTACTATGCTAAACCTCAAGTTGATATTATATGCAAAACTAAAGGTCAAATATTGTAGCAAGTAAGGTTGTCCCCTGAGTTAATTTCAGAAGTTTTTCATTTACCGATTTTGAAGGAGCCAATAGTACCAAAATGTCTAGAGGATGCATTAAGAAAGGACTTTGGGCCTAAGGAAGGTGGTAGGTAATATTATATGCTCAAGAATGTTCCGTATGCATGAAGGGAGCAGTTGAAGTGGTATTTAGAAAGGCTATGCTTCATTGTGAAGTACGATTATATGTCAAAAGATAATTAGGCACCTCTATGTTGGATGGAACGAGGAGAGAAACTTAGCTGGGCTCATTGGATGTATGACCGTATGCACAAAAGAGATTTTCTTGTCTGACAAAAGAAAAACACAGTCAAATAGTAGGTTGTCTACATATTTGGCGGCACTATTTCAATTTGTTTAAAAAGTGGAGAAAGATGTTATATGGCCAAGTGTATGTTTGTAGCAATAGTTATCACCTGTGCAAAGCAAAAGGAAGTGGAGTATGTTACATTGGAGGACCGGCAATAGGATACGTATCAAACATTACTAAAAGCAGGTTATGAAGCGGTTGAGGCATTATCAGCTGTGAAGAAGATTAAAGCAGAGACTCCTAAAATTACTAGTTTAGATGATGAGCCGATTAAGGTAATGGAAGAATAAAAAATGCCTATAGTTATGGGGAAGAGTTTTAGGTTGTCGCAGAAAAGAAGAATGCATTCAACATTTGTATGGTTACCCTTTGAGAAGATGGATCATACACCTTCTGTGGTCATAACGGATGTTCAAGATGCATATTAGAAAATGGAGGTGGTGCATCAATTTATGGTGAAACAACAAGACTTATTAAACGAACAAAAGTTGTTGAACGAAATACTAAATTTAGAGGAATAACAACAACAATAAAAGCAGGTTCAATGTTTGCAGATGGAGTTACAGTTGAAGTTGGAATAGTATGAGGTAGGTATGGCAGATTTGAGGAAAAAAATAGCAAGCTGTAGAATTAGTAAAGGTAAAATAATCTTTACAGGTATTTGCAGATTGGATAGTAAAGCTGTAGGAGACGGTGAGCAAGGAGATGAAAAGTTTGGAAGAGGCAAATGTAGCATTATATTTGGAGAATGAGGTATTAAATTTAAGAATTAAACCTTTGCAGGTGTAAATAGATGTTGCAAATGGAAGAAGTAGAGATGGATGTTGTATTAATGTCTGAAATAGATATGGGTTTAATGAAGCAACAAGTGCAAAAGAGGATGCAGGAATTATGGAATGGTATTAAAGAAAGACTGGAAGCTTTAATTTGGTATCCTTCTAAAGTTCTACAAGCTGGTTTTGTTTCTCAATATGAAAGTCGGTTGTTGAAGATTATTGAGCAAAATCAGAAAGACAAAGAGGAATTACTGCAACAAACAGAAGAGCTGAAGGTGAAATTGTTACAACAGGATCTAAAGGAAGAAATGCAGGATTAGATCTAGATAGACTTGGTTCGGGAAGGGGTAGCTCAAATGGTAACTATGATGTAAATGGATATTGAAGTAGAAGCTGAGCGAGTTGTAGAAAGTACGATTTTGATCTCAAAAATGGCACAAATGGAGAACCACAATAGGGAATTGAGTGTGGTTGTGATTGATCAAGGGTTTGTGAGATTAGGTCAGATTTTTACAAATCATTGGGCAATGCCAGGTGTTAATGGTAGAAGTATCAACAAGAAAATTTTCTCACTCAGATATATAAAGTTGCTCAATTTGCTAAATCGAAGTTTGCTCAGTCAGATCTTGCTGACTCGGATTTTTGATGAATCTAATTTTTGAAAGTTAGTTACAATCTTATTTTAACAACTTTGTCGCATGATGTAAATGGTTGTATTCACGTGATGCCCATGGTTTGTTTATTTAATAGGACTCAGTTTGTACGTGTAGAAAGGCTAAAATAAGGGGAAACCTTGGTAGCTGTTCAGTGCTCAAGCTCTATATTCTTTGATAATTAAGTAATCCTTTTTGATGTATTTCTGTTCATTCTGAGTAACCGCTGGTGTCAGGGAAAAGTGAAAGGGCAAATTTTAGCCCAATGGCAAATTTAGAGAAAAAAGGCAACAAAAAACTAATTTTCTATTATCTTAAAAACCAAATAATAGCCCAGAACATTATTTTTATAAACAAATGTATAGAAAAGGTTCGCCCTAATTCATACGTGCATACTTTTGGGAGATATGCATTTTCACCTTTATCGAATTCTGTTCTCTGAGTAGTTCTTTAGCTTCGCCTCATCGCAGGTCTATCTGATTAAAGCTATCACATGATTCTATAGGAAAAGAAAGGTGTGCAATAGTGTCTTTGTGTTTCTTTCATGCAATGTTATGTAAGTTTGCAATAGAAAATCCGAATTGAAGCTTTTGCGATCATAAATCACAGCACCAAAGTTATGCTAATTGAGTTGAATTTAAAGCGGCAGTATCTTTTCGGCAAGCACGATGGATTCTATTTTGATTTTCTGTAATGTTGCTAATTAAATTCTCTTTAGCATTGCTAATTAAAGTTTCGAAATGTGATTTGGCTTCTTGTTTTGAAATGCAACAAGAACTGTTTTCAAGTTGTGTCTTCTTAATTCTGTGATTCCATTTTTGATCTTAAAGGCAAGTGAAAGTGTTTAATGGTGGTGATTCATGCTTCATTTTAGAGAGATATTTGATTCAAATCTTGCGTGTTGTACATTCCATAGACGTACATTTGACAAATCTTGTGCGCTACACATTTGATAAAGCTTGCGTGCTATACATTTTGATAGACGTTTTGGTTGAAGAATTTTGGCGAATGTAAAATATTCTTTATAATATTATAGAAAACTTCATTTTATTGAATGAAGCGATGTGTAATGTTATATGTGGAAAGGTTTCTTTTTATTTTGGTTATCATCAAATACTTGTATTATGCTAAAATAAAAAGATTTTGGTTCAAACAGTTGAATGGAGTTATAAAAGCTATAAAAGAGATTATATAAATCATGGCTCAAAGTTGTTTGAAGCTATAAAAGCTTTGTTTGATGCTATAAAAGCTTTGTTTTGATATACAAATTAAAAGCTTTGTTTTTATCTGCAGGGAGGCTTGAGATAGGTTTTGA
>CM035410.1:125884580-125897080 GCA_020310875.1 Ceratopteris richardii | reverse complement strand
TATGGATCAAGAGGAAGAGGAGGAAGAGCACATCGAAGGGAAGCATCCAATGGAGAATGCTATAATTGTGGAAGATCGGGCCATTATGCAAGAGATTGTTGGTCCAAAGGAGGACACAATCAAGGATAAAAAAGAACCTAGGTCATTATGCTAGTACTTCAACGAATTCAAGAAATGGAAACTTACTTATAATGTATGGGTCAAGTGAAAGAGTCAATTTAGATTTTACATGGTACATCGATAATGGTTGCAACAACCATATGAGTTGCAATAAAGATGTTTTCTTTAATTTACACTCACCTATCACCCAAGGACATGTAGAGATAGGGGATGACACTGAGCATAAGATTACACATGTGGAAGATGTTGCATTGAATGGATCTCAAAGCTAAAAGGTGTTCAAGGATGTGTTACATGTTCCAACCATCACAAAGAACTTGGTTTTGGTAGGTCAAATGGTTGAAAGAGATTATGAGGTGAGGTTCAATGATCAAGGATGTTTTGTTGAAGAACCCATGTAGGCCTACAAGCTCATAGCAAAAGGAAATAAGCAAGGAAGGCTCTTCACCATGGAGGTAAAGCCATCAACACCTCACACTATCTACTTGTCAATTAGAAATAAAAAATTTACAGAAATCAACTTATGGCATAAAAGAATTCGGCATATAAACTCACAAAGGATGAAGGACATCTAAAAGGAAGGACTTGTTGAGTGGTCTACCTGATCTTACATCTTAGAATATGCAACATTTGTGCCATGCTTGTCAATTAGGAAAAAGAAACAGATTGCCATTCAAGAAGGGAGCATATGTGAGCAATGAAGTATTGAATCTCATACACACACATGTATGGGGACCTACAAAGGAGACATCCATTGGAGGTAATAGATATTTTCTCACATTTATAGATGATCATTCAAGGTTTCTTTGGATGTATTGCATGAAGTCAAAGTCAAAGGTGTTTTACCACTTCAAAAGGTTCAAAAACCTAGTGGAGAAGGAAACAAAAAAGTATATAAAGACTCTCAGATTGCATGGAGGGGGAGATTATTTTTCAAATGAGTTTCTAGATTTTCCACATGGCCATGACATCAAAATGCAATTCACTTGTAGGTATATGTTGGAGTTCGAGGTTTGCGAAAGCACGTGAACAACACAAGGAAGAAGAAGAAGCTTGGAGCACAACACACAATATTGAATGTATTACCATTAGAATGTACAAAGATAAGTAACCCATCGGGGTTATAGGTATATATACAAGCCGGGGGAAAAAACCTCCTAATTAGGGGAAAAAGTGCCCTGGTAGTCTTAGAGTTTTCACACACATCACTACCTAAACATATCAAAAAATCCCCCTAGGAGTGATGCAGTGAACGAGGAGATGGCACTCATGTATGAGGAAGTGCCAAGCTATGTGGAATCAATCCACAAAAGGAAATAAGCCCAAAGCTTTGCAGAAAGCTTCAAACTTCTCCCTAGACAAAGCCTTTGTGAAAAGGTCAAACAATGTTCTCCTCTGTGGGCACATATGCCAAAATGTTCTCTCCAGTAGAGGATTGCTCCTTGACATAATGAGGTGCACCTCAATGTGCTTAGTGTGAGCATGGAACACATGGTTCCTCACAACTGCCAATGCACTTTGACTATTAGTGAAGATGGTGGTGGCAAAAGACTAACCAACACCCAAATCAACCATAAGGCATCTAAGCCACACACACTCAACAGTCGTTGTGAAAGCTACCCTATACTCAGCCTCACATTTGGAAGTGGCCGCAATATGCTGCTTCTTGCTCAACCAAGATATACATGAGCTACCAAGCATGAAGCAAAAAGCACTAGTGGACACATGAGTGTCATAGCAACTAGCCTCATTAGAGTCAAAAAATGCATGTGAATTTGGTAGTTGTGATCCCCCGTTGGTATAAAACAATCCAAGTAGATGGGTACCACTCAAGTAGCAAAAGATGCACTTAACTGCCTACCAATGTTTGACACCTGGGCAATGATAGACCTGCTCATATATGAGACAACAAACTGAATATCCGGCTAAGCAATGCATAGGTAAATCAATCATCCAACAGCCTACTGATAGAGAACAACATCAAATGCATCTCGAGCATCATGGACTCAATCATAAACCTGTCTCCATAGGAGTGGCAATTGGTTTGAAGTCTTCAAGGCCAAAATGTTGTAATAATGTGTCAATATATATATATATTTTCCAACACAAACCTATTCTCCCATCAACTTGCATAAATTGAATTCCCAAATAATGATGCAAATGCCCCAAATCTGACATCTCAGATGAGGCATGTAGATCAGCCTTAAAATCAGCAATATGCTTCTCATGAGGACTAGTGAGCAACATGTCATCAACATACAAAACGATCATTTGCACGCTTAACATATAAGGTGCTCTCAATTGGACTATTCTCAAAACCATGTGCAATGAGGTAGGCATGTATATTTTCATACCAAGCATGTGGTGCTTGCTTCAAACCATATAATGCCTTTTTCAACATGCACACTTGGTTTTCATGCCTTTTTTGCATAAATCCATGGAGCTAAAGAACATACATTTCTTCATGCAAGTCACCATTCAGAAGTGTAGCTTTAATGTGCAACTGATGTACATTCCAACCATGATGGGCTGTAAGTTCATAGATGCTATGATCAGTAGTCATTTGGCATGTAAGAACAAAGGTCTCATCAAAATCAAAGCTTCTTTCTTGAGCATAAACCTTTGCAACAAACCTAGCTGTATACCTATCAATTGTTCCATCAAGCTTACACTTCAACTTGTATACCCATTTAGTGCCAATGGCCTTCTTGCAAGGAGGCAAGTCACATAAAGATGAGGTACCATTTTTCATAATAGCATCATATTCTGATTGCATAGTAGCCATCCAATTTTCAAAATTTTGTGCTTCATCAAACGAAATAGGCTCATTCTCATCATAGAGACTAGAGGCAGCCATAGCATAGCGATCGGATGCAAAAGAAGCACTATGAGAACCAAAACGAGTGAGGTAAGATAGAGATGCATCTAATTTGCTATCTCACAAAGTCTGCACTAGTCATTCAGGCACAGTTTTTGCCTCCTCTATATCAATTCTCTCATCAACAAGTAAATCATGTAAATCTGCATTAGAAATGGAATGATATGCATCATCACATGAAACTTGTAAAAGCTAAGAAGTTTCCTCATTAGGAACAACACTAGATTGTCCACCTATAAAAAGAGGGAGCAATGTGTCATACATGTCTTTGGAGCTAATTGATGTCTCCTTAGTACATGAAAGTAATGACTGAATAACATCTTCCACAAAAACAACATCATGATTAACCAAAATGCACTTAGTTTGTGGATGATACAGACGATAGCCTATGCTTTCAAAAATGTACTCAACAAAAATACATTTCACTGCTTTATCATCCGATTTCGTGCATTGTTGTTTAGGCATAAATGCATATGCCAGACAACCAAAGACACGTAGGAGAGCAACAGATGGCTCATGACCATGCCAAGACTCATATGGAGTGATAGACTCCATTGCTTTAGTGGAACACTTGTTAAGTACATAGACTGCACACATAACTGCCTCAAGCCAGAAACTATGTGGTAAAACCTAACTCTTGACCATACACCTCACCATCTCCATGAGTGACCTGCTCTTTCGTTTAGCAACTCCATTTTTTTGAGGTGTATATGTCACTATACATTGATGTTTTATCCCACAATCAACTAGAAATGCATTACAATCTAAAGACATATATTGCCCCCCTTGATTAGAATGGATGGTGCTCATTTTACATGCTCACATATTTTCATTCAAAACTAGAAACTGTTTGAAGCACATAAACACTTTCTGCTTTTCTTTCAATGGATATACCCATGCATGTCTGGAAAAATCATCAATGGAAGTCATGAAGCAAAGATGGTTTCCAAAAGAGGGCGCCTACATAGGACCACAAACATCACTATGAACACGCTACAATTTTTGACTAGCTCGAGCTGAACCATCTTTTGGGAACAAGGAATGCTGCATTTTGCCCAAAATACAACCTTCACAGACATATTTACTAGGTGTCTCAAGTTTGGGCAGAGAGGACACCATTTCAAATTTCTACAGGAGTAGCAAACTAGCAAAATTCATATGACCAAAGCGTGCATGCCAAAGCTTTACATTTGACATAGCCTGAGAATCATGTACTGCACATGTTGAATCATTCACAGATTTTTCGTAGTCTATGAGCTTATATAGCCCATGGCATAAAATGCGAGAAGCAATAATGAAATCACCATTTGATAGATCATGAACTGTACATCTATCGTCAACAAATTTCACAACCAAGACAATCTTGGCCAAAGTTGAAACTGATATCAGACTCTTCTTGATCCATGGCACAAATAAAGCATCCAACAATGTAAACGAACCACCATGAGCAATAGTCAAAATGATCTTACTAACTCCCATGAAAGGATAAGAGGAGTTTTTGGTGCATGTGATAGTATTCCTTGTAGGGATAGGCTCGAATGAAGTGAAGAAACTACACTGCAAGGTAATATGTTTGGTTGCCCCACTATCAAAGTACCAAACATTTGAGTCTACTGTAGACATACTGTAGACATACAATGTTCATGAGAAGATGGGTCATAATTGCAATCAGTGGTACTAAATGCCCATTCTTCATTTTGCACAAGATTAGTAGACTCTGTTTTGGTGTAGAGGCCTCTACAACAACCATTCTAGCATCTTTCTTCCTTGCCCCTTTGGCACTAGTTTTGGACAACTCTTTATGACATGATAATTTTCTTTATAACATTTGCAAAAAAAATTCTATTTTTTTGTTATCTTCTCATCTCTGTCATTCTTCTTTGCTTGTGTAGAATTAACAGATTTTTGCTTACTAATAGAAGAGTTTCATTTAGATTTGCCCTTCTGACTAACTAGGAAAGCTTTATAACCAAAATGCATAATGGACTTGTTTTGCCTAGAACGATCTTCCTGCAACAAAATAGAGCCTTTCATCATCGATTGAAGAGTAAAAGCAAAACTCTGATATGAATCGAAGGCCATTGAGAAAAATCTACACAAGTGAACTGTCAGGCAAGATTTCATTAACAAAAATCAATTGTTCCTTCAAATCTTTGGTCTTTGTCAGAAAATTGTCCATGTAATCTCCTTCATTCATGTGCTCACTCTCCAAATCTTTTAGAAGGTAAGCAACATGAGCCTCATTCCTTGACTGGTATAAAGTGGTAAGTGTATCCCAAGCATCCTTAGCTATTCTGCAAGAGCAAGGGTGAGGAATAATGGAACGTTTCATAGACAAGGCTATCAACGCATGTGCCTGAGCATCTCTGCCATCCTAACAAATTTGCTATGCAATAGGTGCAACAAGAACCACAACGCGAACATGACTATGAAGAATATCATAATCTTCAACATCCTCTACATCACCTTCAGCAATTGTGTTTGCAGATGTAATAGGACGTTTTTCAACACCCTACACAATATTCCACAGTCTTTTGTAACTAATACATGACACATCATATAAGACCATAATGGGTAATTGGTATTATCCAACTTATCCTCAACAACCAAAATATGGGACACATCACTACTTAGAGCCATTGCCATTGACTAAAATACCCTGATGCAAAAAAAATGACCATATCTCAAAAAGTTAGATAGAACTACCCTGTCAAGTTTTGCTAAACCTGTAGCACACTTTGAGATTCTTATATTGGCGAATCAAAACTTGTATATATCTTTGATCCAAGAAGACAAAATTGCCTGCACAAGTGCTACAATAGTGCATTCGAATGCCGAAACAAGCTTAGATCGTGATTTTGACACACAAAGCAAAGCCGTTTTGATTCCTAATCACCTTGGGTATGCTCACTAATTTTCATGTGATTCTGAGACTGTGACCATAGGGGTGTCTACGACACCTTAGATGAAGCGGGGACCTACTCTAATAACATTTTTGGAGTTGGAGGTCTGGGGAAGCACAAGAAGAGCACAAGGAAGAAGAAGAAGAAGCTTGGAGCACAACACACAATACTTAATGTATTACCACTAGAATGTACAAAGATAAGTAATCCATCAAGGTTATAGGTGTATATACAAGACGGGGGAAAAAACCTCTTAAAGAGGGAAAAAAGTGCCCCAGTGGTCCTAGAGTGTTTTCACACATCAATACCTAAATATATCAACAATACACACCTCAACAAAATGGGTGGCAGAGAGGAACAGTAGATACATATTAAAAGTGGCTAGAGGTTTGTTAAATGAAATGAATGTTCCTAACTCTTATTGGGCTGATGCAACAAATATAGCCATATACATTATGAATAGGTGTCCAACCTTAGGGGTACATGGAGTTACACCTTATGAAGCTTGGTGTGGTAAGAAAACCAACATTTCACATCTCAAAGTATTTGGTTGTGTGTGTTATGTTCACATACCTCAAGAATTGGGACACAAGTTAAACCCGAAGGAAGATAGGTGTATATTTCTTGGATATTCTTCAAAGAAAAAGGGTTTTAGATGCGATAATCCTTGTATCAAAGAGGTCAAGGTGTCTAGGGATGTAATATTTCATGACTTGCTACCTTGGTATGGTAGCAAAGATGTGTTAAAGGTTGATGATGCATATAAAGCCAAGAAGACGTTCAAAGAGCAACAACAAAGCATGGAGATGAGTGGTCCAACCACTTCAAGCAAACCATCAAAGGAGAGTACTACATCATCTTGACATGGAAGAACAAGGAATGAAGCTCATTCAAGTTAAAGAAGTAGGAAAGGAAAGGAAAATGCAAATGACAAAGACCATCGATGGGTAGACATGGGCTCTACAAGTGGTGAAGATGTGGAGAAATTAGAAACTTGAGGTTTTAAGGCATCTTAACAAAGGAGGAGGAAATTCATACCACTTAATCGTGAGGTGAGGCAAGGTCATCCAATATGGTTAAATATCCTATTCGAAGGTTAACGTATGATTCATTCATTGCAAGACATTATGCCTACATGAGTCAGGTTATAGCTTGTGAAGAACCTAACTTTTTTGAAGAAGAAAATAAGCATAGGGAATTGGTTGAAGCCATGGAAGAGGAAGTCAAGTCACTTGAAGGAAATGATACTTGGTTATTGGTTCCAAGAACAAAGGACATGAAAGTCATTGGCAACAAATGGGTGTACAAGGTAAAGAGGCATGCGGGAGCATCTCTAGGTATAAAGCAAGATTGGTTGCCAAAGCTTTTGCTCAAATCTATGGCATAAACTTTGAGGAAACATTCAGTCCAATAGTTAAGATGTCCACCATAAGAGGTTTGATTGCAATTTCAACCTCAAAAGGTTGGAAGATGTACCAGTTGGATGTGAAGAACACTTTCCTAAATGGAGAGCTTGAAGAGGTAGTCTTCATGGAGTAGCCCCAAGGCTTTGAAGATGAGAGGTTTCCACATCATGTATGTAGGTTTAAGAAAGCTTTTTATTGACCTAAGCAAGCCCTAAGGGCTTAGAACCAAAGACTTGTGGATTACTTGGTAAAATGTGGATACAATCAGACTCATATAGACCCATTACTCTTTGTGAAGTAGGAAGGTAGCAAAACTGTTTTCATTTGTATATATGTTTATGATTCAATCATTACAGGGGATGATGAAACCAACATAAAGGAAATAAAGAGGAAGCTTGGATGTGAGTTTAAAATCTATGATTTAGGGATTTTAAGGTACTTCCTTGCAATTGAAGTACTATATAAAGAGGAAGGTACATAATTGATGCAAAGAAAATACATTCTAGATCTTTTGAAGAAGTTTGGCTTGTGTGATTGCAAGCCCATTTCAAATACATTAGAAGTAAATGTTAAAATAAGTGCTCATGAAGGTGAAGAAGTGAAGGATGTGACAATTTATAGTTCAATAATTGGTTCTCTCTTGTATGCTAATATGACAAGACCAGATATTCCACATGTAGTTGGAGTGTTATCTCAATTTTTGTAGGCACCAAGAGTACCTCATCTTGTTGAAGCCAAAACCATGCTTAGGTACCACAAAGGATCTGTGAATGAAGGGGTATATTATCCATTTGATGATGGGTTAAATGTACAAGCTTATTATGATGCTGATTGGGGCTAAGTTATCATGCTAAGAAGACCATCTCAAGGATGTCAAAGAAACAACCAATAATGGATCTCTCCTTGACTGAAGCTGAGTATAGAGGCTTTGCACAAGTCTCATGTGAGCTTATGTGGCTCAAGAAGTTGTTTGTTGATCTTGATTTGTAGGTTAAGCAAGTATCTATTTTTTTTGACAATATAAGTAGCATATGCTTGGCTCAAAATCTTGTGTTCCATGCAAGCTCAAAGCATATAGAAGTTCATTACCACTTTATTAGAGAGAAGATCATGTCCAAGGATTTCAAGGTGGAACATGTCAATACAAAGGACCACTATGTAGATATGTTTACCAAAGCTTTGGATGGAGTAAAGCCGCAATACTTCAAGGCATGCATTGGAATGAAGGACCTAGGCATTGAGACTTGAGGGAGAGTGTTGAAAATCAAGTCTCAACCATGTAAAAGGATTCATCCATGAGTTTTGCAAGTGGACCAATAAAACCGGAGGACCCAAAATCATGGAATCAAGTTAGAAGTTCCAGCAAACTCAATCAAATTCGAATCCCATCAATCACCCACAAAAAAGTGCACCTACACTGATTGGCATTAAGTTAGCTAGATTTTAGGAAAACAAAAACCATATCACCTTTGTTTGTTGATTTTTATGAATTACAAGAGTTTTCCACTTAGTTTAGTGAAGTCCTAAACTCTAGCAAGCAACCCTCTTGCTTGCTTACCTCATTTTCTCATGATTTTGCTCCTCTCTATCTAGAGGTGTAGTTAGGCTTTTCCAAATATGATTGTAACAAATTGTAGAGCATTGTTTGATCTCTCATTGTACTCATTTTCATTGATTTCAAGTTCATTTGATCTCCCATATAGTGCCTCAAAGTTTGCCAAAAGTTTCAAGTTCTTTGACTGAGTGATTTGTGAGTGTTGCTATATTTCTGCAGATAGGCAGAGAGTGTTGCAAACATGTAGCTTGTTTCATAGAGGATGGTTCTCCCAGACCCAATATCCATTTGAGATTATTTAAAGCTTGTTATATAGATTTCAATGGCTAGTTAAAGTCTACAAAATTTCATTTTAAGTCTCTGTACAAATTCAGAGAAATGTTTAGAATAGTGAGCATATATCACTACTTGTGGACCTACTAGAGGGCAACCATCTTCCATTGTTGCATTGGGGTGTTAGAATCATCCTCCATCACACTCACACACACACACACACACACAAACACACACACACACACACACATATATATATATATATATATGTGTGTGTTATATATATATATATATATATATATATATATATATATATATATATATATATATATATATATATATATATATATATATATATATATATATATATATATATATATATATATATATATATATATTCATTCTTACATATATACATACACACACATATATTAAATTGTATTGAAATGTTATATTAAACCAAATAATTTAGAGAGTTTCCATCCACATCTCAATGTGCTTCATTTAGAGAATGTTAATGTGGAAGTAAGCATAAAAGTTGCATAAAGGCTAGAGTTTTTGGTTTTGAAAGAATTTGAGATGAACTATAATAAACTATTTGAGCTTATGACCTTCGATCTCATATCTCTATACTTTTAAGTCTAATTTTGTATAACTCTACGTCGTTAATTTTTATTTCACTTTTAAGTCTATACTTTTAGGTCTAATTTTGTGTAACTCCACATCCTTCACTATTTCATCAATATTACTTAATGGGTACTACTATGCTTTGTTGATGTGATTCCCCTAATTTTTGATTCCGATGCCTTGGAAAAAGCTTTTAATTCATAATGTGATTGGATATATATCTATTCTCAAAACATAGTAAGAATTTTTACGCTTTGAGTTATGGGGAGATTTGCAATGATAGAGTGCTTCATAATACCACAAGCAGAGTAAATTTGTAGGTAAGTGCCGACAGAGATGATTAGTATAAATGGATTGTCAAAATAAGGATCCCTTATCTTGAGGTATTCAATCATATACAATGCCAATCTATCCTTGTTGAGCTAATAATTACATCCAATATATGTTTTCATGTCATAAGCGAGTGAAGTAAATGAACTACTAGATTAAAGATGATCAAGAGAGTGAATGAAAGAGAAGGAGAGCGAATGAAAGACTTAAATAAATGAACAGAATCAAGAAAATTAACCTCAAGTACCTCTAGAACCTGTACGCACTCTCCAAGGTTTTATTCAAGAAGTGCCAGAACTTTGTCGGCCGCAATATCCATTCAAACAGCAATCAAGAACTATTTCTTTTCGTCGATATAGCGATCAATATATTAGTAGCATTTTTATTATGCAACAACAAAAAAGCAAGAAAAAGAATTAGAAAAATAATAAAAAAAATAAATCATCGGTATACTCATCAATAATCACAAACCTATTTATCATGATTGGTCTAACCATTGCTATATCAACCGAACATAGATCCCTACATTTTGTACATCACGAAACGTCATTGACGATGGATACACCTATGCCCATAATTTTTAGTTTGTTTTGCATCCATCAATAAACCTTGATTGTGTTATACTGTTAGTGTGCCTAGCTATCAAGAGGGGAAACTAAGAAAAAAAGTTATTTTTGAAAACCATTATGTGCCTTGTGCAAGACATCCTAGTATCAAGAAAGCATTGCAGTTAATCAAACACACATCTTGTTGGCCTAGGATGTCTAAAGATGTGTGCACTTATGTTGGTCAGTGTTTGAAATATCAGGCGATTAAGGCCAAGGTTTTAAACCCTCTAAGATTGTTGCACCTATTGTAAATATCATAGTACTATTGGGATAGTATTGGGACACCTCAACAACAAATGATATTCTTGTAGTGATTGATTGATGATATTCTTGTAGTGGTCGATTGGTTAAGTAAGATAGCACATTTAGTTCGCACAATCCGCTAGTGGCAAAACTCTTTATTTAGAACATTTTCAAATACATGATTTGCCCAGTCCATTGTTTCAAACGAAGATTCTAGATTCACTGGTAAGTTTTGGAGGTAGATATTCAATAAGTTAAAAGTTCAAGTTAAGATGAGTATTTGAGAGCATCCACAAATTGATGGTGAGACAAAGAGAATGAATCAACTTGTGGAAGACATGTTTCATGAATATGTTTGTGAAATAAAAAACTATTGGGATAGTTTCCTTCATTGAACTAAAGTTTTCCTAATATAGTTGGTAGCATATGTCTTCATGATTGACACCTTGAAGTTTATTTATAGATATGTTCCATTAGCCAAACTACTATAGGCTTACCACACAAATCCCCTAGTGCCTCACAATTTCTCAGTGACATGCAAGGTAATCTTAAGATTACTTATGTTAATCGTCACCAAACTATTGATAGAGCCAAAGCTTTTGTAGCTAAACATCTATCAACATGTACCTTCTTTCACAATGGGTCAAAAACCCATGTTTTCACGTAAATTTTTGGAACATGGATAGTAATAAAGAAGATTAATGATGTTGCATATAGATTGCAATTACCAGAAGATTACAAAATCCATCCAATTTTCCATGCTAATAAATTACGAACATACATTCATGAGATGCAAATTATGTGGATGGTCTATTTTCTTTAGGAGAGATTACATCTAATCTGGATATGCCTTTTTGAATTTTGGACAAAGAGTGAACTTTATAAAATTCATCTATTTGATAATATCTCATAGCATGGACAAACCATCCACTTATAATGCTACTTGGGAATCAAAAGGTTTGATTTGTAAGAATTTTTCCTCCTTGATTATTGAGAAAAATTATCTTTAAAATGCAGAGAGAGTGTTATATTTCTATTTAGGCCTTCATGCCCTACCATTGTTCTACTTGCATTGGTCAAGGATCCAAAAAGGTTCAAGCCAAAGCTTAGGGATCCAAAGCTCTAGCACCAAACCAATAGATGACGAGGATATTCCATCTCCTCAAAGTGGCCATATGAGGGGTGTTTGGACCTTAAAGAGGGTTTTAGATATGCATAGAAACAAGGGATATTTACGGTTGGCAGGTTAGTGGAAGGTAGCCCCAATTGGGATCTTTCAAGGTTTTGAATATTTAGGTTCCAAGAATTTGAATTACAAAGAGCCATTGTGAAGTCAACAATCACTTTGATATGATAATACATTTGTATTTTTATGATATCTTGAGCTATAGATCTCTGCTTAAAAAGACTCAGAAGGCAATCTGTAGATAATTAAAAAAATTCTAATTGTTAGAAAATAATAGCTACAAGTTTAAATTCTTTAGGCATTGAAATTCCAAAATATAGTCGTACAACACTACAAGTGAACAAGATTATTGGAGAAACTTATAATTTTGG